>LPNX010999503.1:183817-195010 GCA_001517045.1 Pseudotsuga menziesii
TTATATTTCAAAATTCAAAATTAAAATATATTTTAGTTTATGATTACATTACTCTATAGATACATTCATCTTATTATATTCAAAGTAATTTATGTACTCAAAAGTACTCTACTTTTACTCATATCAAAGTTGGTTTTTTTATTAATTTTATTTTAGACATTTTTTAATTTAACTTAACCATAGTTACATTGATTATAGTGTAATAGTGTAAGAAATGAGTTGTAAATATATCTCCCCCACAAAATTCCTAACTCATAATATTTTATTATATCTCTCGTGAGGCCCATTTTAGACCTCAAAATCCCCTAATGATAACGTAAACTTGGCATGTCTCAGATGACGTGCACAATTCACTTAGCGTGCACAATTCTTCAGACAACACATGTCTTGAAGCACCTATCACATATATGGAAATTTGATTACTCAAAGACTCTGATTAGACCTAGTTTTCCTCTGGTCATTAGCGAGGATTGAAGACAAGTTATGCTCAGGTATGCATTCTTCATGCATGAAGAAGCTCAATCACCTATTCATATTATTATTCATATTCCTGTGCACATTCAAATTCAAATCCAAAGCTACAAGGACAAATTCAGAGTAAAAAACAGTGAGTGTTTGCTTGTTTTACTCAAAATAAAATACAGTAAATATACAATATTCAAATTCAAATCCAAAGCCACAAGGACAATTTTAGATTAAAAACTCGAAGCAATAGAGCACTCTGTCATTTTTACCTTTGCTACTTCTTATGCCTCTCTGGCCTAGAGAAACTGCCATATACTTATGGTCTTTGTAGGGAAACCTTTATGTTTATCCATGGTAGCTTCTCTCCACTCTGTAGCAATAGTCTAAGGTGGTATTTACATTAGCATATTGTCTCCCTACATGAGCTCCTTTTATTGCTTGAAGTAATAACTTGAAAATAGGGAAACAAGGATTACCTAAAGAAACCATAAGAAAAATATGTCTTCTATGTCACTCCAAAATACCATTGAATGCTAAGATCCATAACCGAGAGTCGAGCTTCAAAGAATTATCTCAGCCGAGCTATGACTATTACAATGTTTATTTTTTGTATAATTTTTTTAATCCTCGTTGATGTAAAATGATACTAACAAGAAAGAAAGACCATCAATTTATGCACATACTAGAAACTCCCTACCCTACTCTTTTGATTGTTGCCATTAAAAACAATGTTGCATATACTAAATTGTAATTTGATATTATGGTCGATATTCAACAAAATCAGGGCCATGTTGCTTACTATGGGTTCAATCCATATTATGTTAGATTTTTAACATTAAGCTAGCATAACATTAGGATATTTAACTGAGAGAACAACAAGCACAACAATCAAACACAAGAGACACTGAACACAATGTTTTTCCTCGGGGAAACCATAAATGGAGAAAATCGGGCGCAACTTCCTCAGAGATAGAATCAACACCAAAAGTAAAACCCCAAAAACAGTAAGATGATCTCCCGACAGCAGTAACCTCTTTCTTCCTTGCCCTCGTGTCTTTATCTTCCTCAGCTATGCGCTACAACTGAGTGTGAGTGAGTGTGTGTTAAATAGAGAGGCTATCTCTCTATTTATACTAATTCTTGACTTGACTAAACCCAACTAGGGCCAACTTCACTAGGTGAGTCTAATAACCCTAGTGCCCCGAAACTGCGGGGACTTTAACCCTTAATCAATAGGAGGGTTATCCACAATGACTTGACATGACTGGTTTACATTATAGAACCTCCTCATACAAACATCGGGGAATGACATGACTCAAGTACATCCCAGAATAAACATCAGGTTACAATACATAAGAAATACAAGTGAATACATTTCGAAGTTACAATTTCATCAACACTCCCTCTTAACTAGGAAGGTATTCTCTTGACACAATTTTCATCACTGGTCTTCTTCTTTGGATCATCTCATCGTCTGCATATTCAAGTCATCTTCATCTTCAAGTCATCTTCATCTTCAGGTCATCTTCATCTTCGGATCTGGATCATCATCATTGGATCTGGATCATCACTCAATCTGGATCATCATCACTGGATCTAGATCATCACTGGATCTAGATCATCACTGGATCTGGATCATCACTGGACATCATCATTGGAGCATCATCTTTGGATCTGGATCATCACTCGATTTGGATCATTATCATTGTATCTGGATCATCACTCGATCTGGATCATTACTGTTGGATCATCATCACGGATGCTATCTCATGATTCTTCTCGTCACAGGAAGTTCTACAAAGCCAGCCCTTTTTCATGCTGGTTGTAGGCCTAGCCTCCATGTAGGTCTTCTTCAGCGCTTATATCTGACACCAAGTCAGAATGGCCTACGTAGCACTTACATCTGACCATTAGAGGAACACATCCAACACCATGTCAGAAAGGCATGCCCAACACTCACATCTGATAATGTAGGAACCAATCCTATAATCACATCAGAAAGGTCCAGGACTCACATCCAATCATGCGAGAACACATCCCACAACCCTATCGAAAAGGCTCAACAATTATATTTAGCCATGCGGGAACACATCCTGCAACCATGCTAAAAAGGCTCTGCACTTACATCCAACCATGCGGGAACATATCCTACAACCATGCTGGAAGGGCTCTGCACTTATATCCAACCATGCAGGAACACATCCTGCAACCATGCTGGAAAGGATATGCACTTACATCCACCCATGCGGGAACACATCCTGCAACCATGATGGAAAGACTCTACACTTACATCCACCCATCCAGGAACACATCCCGCAACCATGATGGAAAGGCTCTGCACTTACATGCACCCATGCGGGAACACATCCTGCAACCATGATGGAAAGGCTCTGCACTTACATCCACCCATGCGGGAACACATTCTGCAACCATGAAAAAAAGGCTCTCAACCCCAGGTTGAGGGTTCCTGGTAACTGACTAGGTGCCTCCATTCTCCAAGAGAATGGCATCAACCCTTATATCTGATCAAGTGGGAACACATCCCTCAATCACATCAGAATGGCCATGCACTTACATATGATCATGTGAGAACACATCTCACAGTCATATCAGAATGGCCCTCAGTCTTAGACCAATTATTCCTGGTAATTGACCAGGCACCTCCATTCCAAGAATGGAAATATCCCTTATATCTGATCATGTAGGAACCAATCCTATAGTCATATAAGAATGGATCAGCACTCATATCTGACATGGAAGGAACCAATCCTCTCACCATGACAGAATGGATCAGCCCTTACATCTGACCATGGAAGGAATTAATCCTCTCACCATGTCAGAATGGCTCACGGACTCATCACTTCCTCTTGGAAGGGACCTCGATCTTGAGAACACCAAGCTTCTCCCTGAAGTACTCAAACTTCACTCTGGCCAATGGCTTTGTCAACACATCAGCTATCTGTTCGTCCGTCACAACATACTGGAGCTTCACTGCTCCCCTCTGCACCATATCCCTGATATAGTGATACTTGATCTCAATATGCTTCGACTTGTCATGGAACATTGGGTTCTTTGACAACCTCACACAACTGTGGTTGTCACAATGTGTACAAGTAGCATCCAATTAGAGATCAAATAAATCAGACAGTAGCTTCCTCAACCATACTACCTCATAAATAGTTGAACAAGTTGTGACATACTCTGCTTTAGCTGTACTCAGTGCCACACAGGATTGCTTCTTGCTAAACCAAGAGATCACACCTGATCCCATATTGAAGCAACACCCTGAAGTGCTCTTCCTATCGATGGCACTGCCTGCCCAATATGAATCAACATAACCCTCCAGGTTAATATTCTAACTCGCCTCATACTTGAGCCCATAATCAACTATACCCTTCAGGTACCTCAGAATATTCTTTGTAGCAATTAAGTGAACATGTCTCAAATCTGTCAAGAACTGGCTCAAGATGTTCACCGCAAAGCAAATATCTGATCTTGTGTTTGTCAGGTATATCAAGGACCCGATCATCTGACAATACATCATAGCATCAACCGCTTCTGTTGAAGCATCACTCAATAGCTTCAGGTTCGATGCCATAGGTGTGGCCATAGCCTTGCAGTCCATCATCCCAAACCTCTTCACGATCTCTACTGTATATTTCCCTTGTCCTAGGGAAATTCCATCTACATTCTGCCACACCTCCATGCCTAGAGAATAATGCATCATACCCAAGTCCTTCATTTCGAACTAGGCAGCAAGCTTCCTCTTTGTATCAACAATCAATCCATCCATACCTGTTACAAACAAATCATCTACATATAGTAGGAGCATCACTGGGTTGCCATCTTCAACCTTGCAGTAAAGGTTGGAATCTGCTTTACTCTTAGTAAAGCCCAAACTGGATAGAAATATATCAATTCTGTCGTACCAAGTCTTGGGTGCCTATTTCAAACTGTACATGGCTTTCTTCAATCTACATACATGAGACTCCCTATCACGTGTCTCAAAACCAAGTGGTTGTTCCACATACACTTCTTCTTCTACTACACCATTAAAGAAAGCAATATTGACATCCATATGGTGTATCTTCCATTTCATCACTGCAGCTAGGGAAAGTATTGATCTGATAGAAGTGTATTTGGCTACAGGTGCAAAAGTTTCTTCATAATCTATTCCTTCTTTTTGGAGAAACCACGAGCAACAAATCTTGCTTTATATTTTTCAATGCTACCATTTGCAACATGCTTGATCTTGTAGATCCATTTGGAAGTTACAACTGACTTCCCTTCTGGTCTTGGGACAACATCCCAAACATCATTCTTCATGATCGATTGATACTCTTCGATCATAGCATTCTTCCATTCTTTCCGTTCCGCCGCTTCTTCATAATTGGAAGGTTCTTTATCGATGAAATAACATAATAATGCTACATACCCGGAGCAGGATCTGGTACTCTTTCTTTCTCTGTGATTCTCTTCTGGAGCCCCATATCTTTCCACACCTTGGATAACTTCTCGTACCCAAGCAGGTTTCCTCTTGTGAGGATTCTTCTCCCGAGGTGGATCTACAGGTTCTTGTGGTTCTTCAAATTCTTGATCTTCTTCTTGAAATTCTTCATTCATGGTTGTGTCATGAAATATGGGTGCTTCCGCCTCTTCAGGAACTTCAGCAGGTTTCTTTCTGGATTTGTTGTAAGCTGTGTCTTCGTCAAATGTCACATCTCTGCTGATGTCGATCTTCTTGAATCCTGGGAAGTATATTCTGTAAGCCTTCAAGCTTTCAGAGTATCCCACAAATATGCCCTTCTTTCCTGAAGGATCTAATTTTGTTGTCTTTTCTTTTGGAATGTGAATGTATACAGGACAGTTGAATATTCTGAGATGGCTGACTTCTAGTTTCTTGACAGAGAAGACTTCTTCAGGAGTATTTTTCTCTAGTACTCTGTGTGGAATACGGTTCTGTACATACACTGCTGTTTTGGCAGCTTCTACCCATAGATGCATAGGCATATCTTGATCATGAAGCACTGCTCTTGTAGCTACCATGATAGTTCTATTCTTCCTTTAAGCAATCCCATTCTATTGTGGATTGTATGGAGTGGACAACTCCCTCTTAATCCCTGAGTCTTTGCATAACTCTTTGAATTCATTTGATGTGAATTCTTTGCCATTATCTAGTCAAAAGGTCTTGATATTCTTTTCAATGTGGTTCTCGATCAAGGCTTTGAATTCCTTGAACTTGCTGAATACTTCATCTTTGTTCTTCATGAAGTAAATCCATGTATTCCTAGAAAAATCATCAATAAAATAAACATAGTATACATACCTGCTTAGTGAACTTGATGACATTGGACCGCATACATCGGAGTGGATGATTTCTAAGATTCCTTTTGCTTTGCTCTCGCTACTTGGAAATTTCTTCTTTGTGTTCTTTCCTTTCACACATCCTTTGCAGAACCCATCATGTTTTGCTTGAATTTCTGGAAGACCTTCAATAACTTTGCTTGCAAGTGGTAGTGCTATGTAATGCACATATGCAAGTGTTCTATGCCAAAGCTCATTTGGCTCTACTGTGTCATGGACTAAATCTTTTTCTCGATGGCTCTTCAAATTGTATAGACCTCCTTCTTGTTCCCCAATCACTACTGCATCATCAATACTCTTTCCCTTTGGCCACATGATGACCCTTCCATCTATAAATGCAACCCTCATGCCTTTTGCATCTAATGTAGATATGGAGAGGAGGTTCTTCTTTAGTCCTGGTACAAACAATACTTCCTTCATTGTCATAGACTTTCCAGAGTCTAGCTTATAGTAGGATTCCCCACCACCTTTTATTGGATACTGGTAGTCATCTCCGAGCTTCACCTTGTGAGGTGATTCATGTTCTGAGAGTTCCAAAAAGGATTTCATGTTCTAAGAGTTTCACAAAGGATTCCTTGAATCCTGTCATATGTTTGAAAGCCCCACTGTCTATAATCCAATCATTGCTTCTGTGAGTAATGTTTCCCGTGAGAGCGAAAATCAAAACATATTCTTCATCACTAGAAGAATCTTCACTTTTCATATCTGGTTCTTTTTTTGGAAGGTTCATGATCCTTTGCAACATGAGCATGATGTCTTCTCTTGTTTCCCTTCTTCTTATGAGAGTTAATCTTGTTTCTAGGACAATCTTTTGCAAAGTGTCCTCTTTCATCACATGTATAGCATCTTAATTTAGATAAGTCCTTTCTAATGTTATCTTTATGGTGAAAGGTCTTACCTATGGAGTGATGAGAGTTTCTTCTGCCTTTCTCAGAGTGAACTGTGAGAGCTTGATATTCACTTCCCATCTTCTCTTCTCGAGCTACTATCTGAGCTTCTTCTTGAGAGCATTCTTCCCATAGTCTACTGAATTTGACTAACTTCTTTCTGGCACAGATTCCTTGAATAAAGGAGTCCTGTGATCTAGGGATACCATTAAAGGTGGTCATTACAATCTCTGCATTTTCCACTTCTTCATCTACTCCTTTCAGCTGTTTCTTGATATGAGAAACCCTTGTAAAGTAAGACTGGATGGTCTCTGCATTCTGGATATTTACATTCTTCAGTTGGTTTCTCAGAGTCATCTTCCGGTTTATGTTCTTCCCTTCAAACAATTTGGTTAGGGAATCAAACATAGCTTTAGGTGTATTTAGGGAGGACACCTGTGCTATGAGGTGATCCTTGATTGAATCAGCAATGATCCTCTTTTCCATAACCATCTTCTTCATGCGTAAGGCCTTAGCCTCATCTCCCTCTAGAATTGGAACCTCCTCACTAATATAGTAGTCCAACTCATTTTCTTCCAAGACCAGGAAGATCTTACACTTCGAGGCTCAAAAGTTATCATCTCCCTTAAAATTTTCATCAAGCTTGGTACGATGAGACATCTTAACTAAGAACCTCAAATGGAAATACAAAAGATTTAGATCTTACCAGGTCAAGATGCCGAATCTAGATTTGGAGCTGAAATTCTGCAGTGCTGGTTCAGGAGCATATTAGGGTTTTGCTTTTCTAGAGTTCTGACCAACCAAATGCTTTGATCTTGATCCCTAACTTCAATTTTGGGGAGGAGATCAATCCAGGCCTGGGCTCACTAAAAAATTCCACTTCTGTGAAAAGCCCTAATTTCCAATAGTAGTGTCAGGTCTGTTGCCGGCTTTCACACACCTGGGTCACGTGGCAGAAATCCTCAAGCCACTCAGTGTGTCCTTGGGGGCAAGTCTCGAGTCAAGGCTGTCACCTTGTTCTGGACTCCTTCGTTTAGGCTCAACTCCTAACGGAGCCAAGGGGGGTAGACCCTATTAAGTTACTGAGGAGAATTACTTAGTGTGATGATGTTAAACTGAATCAGTTGTTTAGGAGTTTGAATATTTTAACTAGAGACAATTAAAGATGATGAGATACGAAAATAAACACACGAAAGCACAAAGGTGATACACAATGTAAATATCAAGCAAAAATGACCAGTGCCTTAAAATGGAGTCAAATCAATAAGATCGATGTGCTTGCATGTGCTTGGAGTGAATGTTTTCTGATTGCATCTTGGTATGTTTTAAGTTAAATGTGAAGTATGAGTTGATTAAATTAGGTGAAGGGGGACTCCAGATATACCCGAGAGTACTTGGAGTATGTCCAAAACTAAACCTTTACGGCTACCCGCAAGGAATATGTGGGCTGAAATGGAGTCTCTAGGGCTATTGTTCATAACACACCCATTAGGGTGTGACAAAGATCGGCGCCTCGAGGTCACTTTTCAGTAAGTTCCCGCTTCCTTTGGGTATTTTGCCACCGTAGAGGTTTGATCTAGGTGTTGGATTTTCACCAGATGGTTTGTTAGTTGGGGAGAGTGAGTCCTAATTATACTAGTCACCCAAGTGCTTTTGATACATCTTGACTGATCGGATGAACCGCAGCCAAGTGCAGAGCATACACACTGGAGTCTTATCAATTTTAATAAGTTTTAAACTGGATGTTCTTGTTTAAAAGAAAAGCCTCCAAGAACCCCTTTCGATCCAAGTGGATCTCAATCGGGGAATCAAGGAAGGGTTAATTTTAAAGTTGTTGATAAACAAATGATAGAAAATAGCAAACAGATACACAGTTCAAGTTTCTTAATTAATCCTACCATGAATCTCTTTCCCCTTTCGGGTCAATTGGGAAATCATGGGGTAAGTATTACGATTACTTTGAAATGTAAGATATGGAGTATGATATTAATAATGAAATAAAGTATACTACCTTGTAGATTAGATCAATTCTAGTAAAAAGAAATGAACAGAAATCGACGAAAAAGGCACCGACACAAATCCCCCCCAGGGGGGATGGGGAAAGGGTTCGAAGGAGCCTATTCCAAAAATGATTTTATTTATTAATGGTTACAATATTAGAGGACTGATATATCATAAAATTCTTGGTCCTTATATAGGCTGAAACCAATATTTTACAACTTTGGGAAAAATTTGAGTTTTTTGGTGAAAAGGGAGATCCCTGGGGGATTTGAACGCTCCCGAGGCCACTTCGAACAGAAGCCTCATTTCCCTTCTATCAGACCTGCTAAAAGATAGTGAGTATGTTAAAATAAAAAATGCCCAAAATCACTTTAAGAGTACCTTTGGATCAGCCTACCTTATCTCAAAGAAATTGAAGTTAAAACTAGCTAAACAGGCGGAAAAGGAACCAAGGAAAGCAAGCTTTCCTTGGGATCTTGGATTGCTGTTTGTGCAGCCAATTAAAATGCACTGATATTGCAGAATATTGAATTTTATAACAGCGAAAGGAAATCTAATGCATGCGATGTACAAGTTTCCTTTAAATTTTCATGCAAAAAGGACGATTTCCCTACAGCTAGATCTAGGATGCTTATGAAAATTTTTTAAGTGCAAGATATAGGATATGAGCTATGAAAAATCAGATCTATGTATATTTTACTTTGATGAAATAGATCCAAATGAAATCACAGCTATGAACTGAAAAAAAGTAACCGGGTGAAGTGTTGATTTTGAGGGAGGAAGAAGAGGAGAAAAGTGCTGGTTTCCTTGAAGATCCGCAGTAGATCTTTCAGGTGGAATGCCGAGGGACTATGCCTTTGAAATGTTTTGAAGAGAATAAAGAAGCAAACTAGATCAGCATCCTCTCCAAAGTATGAACCTGCAACTCAGCTGAAATCAAAGAACTTGCCAAGAAACTTGTGGGATCCGATTAGTACATACAAAGAGATTCAAGATAGCATGCATATAAGCTTATAGGACATGCTAAATCTAGATCTCTAAACATGCATCAAAGGAGAGTGACAGTCAATAAAATTATTGAACAACACCTTTCCTATCAAGATTGTAATAAGCTAATTACCAATCTTAACCACAGATCTACAAGAAATTAGCAAAAAATGACCACAGATACAGGTTACCTCAGTAAAACAATGGCAATAATCATCCACACATGTAATGGCACCACACCGTATTGCCTCCAAATCTTTTCTTTATTTCAAATGCAGAATTACAACAATACAATAGCAGCAACACCTCAATCCCAGTTCTAACTAGCTTGGAAGAGGAGGCTGTGCCTGGATATATACAAAATACAAGAGATCCAGCCTAGGGGGGGCACAAATCCTCATGGAATCAGATGAAATCAGCTGATGGAGAGTCCATTAATGCCTGATCTGTGTCTAGCCGAGCCAGATCTGAGTCTCACTGAGTGCAACTGTCAATCGGGGGGTTGATCTGACTGACACCTCAACCTGTTGACTGAAGCATCCACCAAAATTCATCCAGATGAGCCAAAAACGTGTTGAGGAGAGAGGGAGGGCGAAATTCCCCATAAAGGATGCTCAAGATCAACTCTAGATCTGATTTGATCACCTCCTTCAGTCAAGGATTTGTCAGATCCAGTTAATTTGCTTCAGATCTGACTGATTTCAATCAAATCGGCTGAGAATCCATTGATTTATTGATTTTGGATTTGCTCCATTATTCATCAATTTATTAATTAAAATAATCAATAATTGATTTTTGGGGCTTTCTAACCTGAGTGCTGGAAGATCACTCAAAACTTAGGAAAAAGTGGGTCCATGGGTTTACATGGTGCTCTTAGCTTGAAAATGAGCACCTACATGACTGAAACTGATTATTTGGCCCACTTTTATTACAAAATCAATTTTTCCAATTAAACTATTAAAAAATAGCCTAAGTTTTGGAAAAAAAAAGTTTTAATAAAAAACACTGAAAAAACTAAAAAAATGAAAAAATGAAAAACACCTAGGGGGACTTAGACATGTTCATATGACTCAAAAAAGATGTCTAGCATGTTTATACATTGACACATAGACTCTAATAACCTCAATAGGCCTAAATGCCAAGCCGACCACCCCAACTTTGAAGGTATGGAGTGAAAAACTCAGAAATTATCAATCGTTTGTTCAACAACCAATAATAACCAAGGGAAAAAACAACCTGGGATGATCGGATTGACAAATGAAGTCTAAGAGACCGAGTCTTTTACAGACACTATCATGCTAGAACATTTCTTACAATTCCCCCATGGGGTATGAACATGTGATATAGTACAACAAGCACTTCCCAGAAGTACTTCCAAAGGTCTTTTGTCGTCCGAACAAGTTATCCTTGTCCGGTTCACCAGGCTCACTTGATAAAAAACCACTAAGTACAACTTAGGTGGTAACATTCTGGCTCCAACTGTGGGACG
>LPNX010999503.1:201886-350401 GCA_001517045.1 Pseudotsuga menziesii
AAAAATTGAAAAAATGAAAAACACTTAGGGGGACTTAGACATGTTCATATGACTCAAAAAAGATGTCTAGCATGTTTATACATTGACACATAGACTCTAATAACCTCAATAGGCCTAAATGCCAAGCCGACCACCCCAGCTTTGGAGGTATGGAGTGAAAAACTCAGAAATGATCAGTCGTTTGTTCAACAACCAATAATAACCAAGGGAAAAAACACCATGGGCTGATCGGATTGACAAATGAAGTCTAAGAGACCGAGTCTTTTACAGACACTATCATGCTAGAACATTTCTTACAATTCCCCCATGAGGTATGAACATGTGATATAGTACAACAAGCACTTCCCAGAAGTACTTCCAAAGGTCTTTTGTAGTCTGAACAAGTTATCCTTGTCCGGTTCACCAGGATCACTTGATAAAAAACCACTAAGTACAACTTAGGTGGTAACAGGGTCCAAAACTGAAAAACCTTAGAATTGGATTCTGCTTCGACAGAAAGATGTGCCCTAGGGAGGAGAGTTATTCCAACCTTCTTTTGCTGAAAATCTATGGAGAGAGATCCACAAAGTAGGAAGCCCTAGTTCCCGCAGCTGCACGATGTCTTCTTCTCAGGTTAGCTCTGATACCATGTTAGATTTTTAACATTAAGCTAGCATAACATTAGGATCTTTAACTGAGAGAACAACAAGCACAACAATCAAACACAAGAGACAATGAACACAGTGTTTTTCCTCGGGGAAACCATAAATGGAGAAAACCCCACAACTTCCTCAGAGATAGAATCAACACCAAAAGTAAAACCCCAAAAATAGTAAGATGATCTCCCGACAGCAGTAACCTCTTTCTTCCTTTCCCTAGTGTCTTTATCTTCCTCAGGTATGTGCTACAACTGAGTGTGAGTGAGTGTGTGTTAAATAGAGAGGCTAGCTCTCTATTTATACTAATTCTGGACTTGACTAAACCCAACTAGGTCCGACTTCACTAGTTGAGTCTAATAACCCTAGTGCCCCGAAACTGCGGGGACTTTAACCCTTGATTAATAGGAAAGTTACCCACAATGACTTGACATGAATTGTTTACATTATAGAACCTCCTGATAGGAACATCGGGGCATGACAGGACTCAAGTACATCCCGGAATAAACATCGGGTTACAATACATAAGAAATACAAGTGAATACATTCCGAAGTTACAATTTCATCAACAAAGTTATGTTGTGTGTCTGTTGATAGAGATGTATTTGGTGGATGCTTGAAGTTCCAACCATTGCATGTTGCGAGGATAATTTATGTTCTTGCAAACCCCATCGACAATTTCGTCATCCACTGCAGCAACCATGAGAGAGAGGACCCCATAAATCTTTCTCTAAGAGGGAGTAATTATTTTTCACTCATTTGTATTGTGTAAAATTCACATATACATCTACATTTTAGAAACACTACCAAATATTGATTCTCCTTTCCATGATCAACTACAGAGCACATGACAGAACCAAAACCATTTCCCCTGGTTTGATATCCATATAACTAGAAAGGCTACAGTAGCATAATTAGTTACAAAACATGCAACAAATCCAATTGCTAAACCCATTGACCCATAACATCCCTCAACTAGATGTTTTGGTTTACTTAACTTCCCATTCTACTTGTATTTTGTTTTATAACATTGATGAAGGCCCTTTATCCAGTTCAAGTCGATCTTGAGTCAATCAACTTCAATAGGCGGCATAATGATACATCAACTAGAATTTTCCCAAAAAATTCCAAAGCTCCTCAATTAGATTGCAAACTCTTTCAAGGACTGTCATGATGGAATCAAATTTTACAATATAAGGCTTCAAGCCAGACTTGTCCAGTGCTCAGAGTGTGTTTCGATTATCAGTTTTCAACCACCTTGTGGGTATTTGAAGTTATAACACCTTCATATCCCTACTCTTGATGGCTTTCTGAGAATTCAAATCCATCCAAAGAGGGCATATGTTAATTAAATGATGGCATCGCTATGGTGAACACTCTAGGAGAGTTTTATGAATTCTTTTTCAATTGTCATGACTGATAAAATTTGATATGTGCCATCAACATAATACATAAAAGGACACTTCGACTTCATTTCCAAATTGCACATATTTTGATTCTTAAGACATAAAATGACACTTGGATTTAATCTCCAAACTACATGTATTTTGATTGTGTTTGGTTAGAAGGAAACTTTACTAATGACCTACCTATGTAACATTTTCATATAGAAAATTCCAAGCTTGAAATTACAAGCAAATAATTGTTGGAGAAATTAATTCTGAGATGATGTCTTTCAAATCCTATTTGGCTCAATAGGGTTTGTAGAAACGATGTTTTGCCAGTCACCGGCCTGTCAAACTATGGAGATCATGTCTAACCATATTTATTTAGCTTTGTTTTTTTCCTTTCTGTAAGTTAATATGTTTGGTGAATTTATAGTCGTGAATTAAATTATAGTCTTAAATGTTAGTCGGTAGCTTCCAAGAGAAGAAAAATCAAGTGTTTGTATATGTAGAAGAAATATGAATGAAAACATGTGTGCATATTGGATAAGAACAGAGTAAGAGAGAAAGGAGAAGGAGAAAGATACTTAGAAGTGTTCAAGAGCACAAGCTCGAGGTTTTGGAAAGTATTGAGATCCCGAGCTTTGTAAAAAAGGGTGAAAGATACAAGTAAATTTCTAATTCTATTTATTCGGTTGTAGTTTACCTATTCGGTCAAGGTAAATATATATTATAAAGTTTAGGTGTTTATTATGAAGAATATGTATGTCGCACATCTTCTCCAGAATTAATTTTGTGAATGGTTTTAACATTTACGGGTTGTAAAAGAAATCAAGAATATTTCATATTTTGATTGTGTAAAAAAGTTTTAACCATAGAGTAGCTTCAACACAAGTCTTATTTAATATTTTGGCCATTTGATATATTCGGCTTGTCATAGTATAGTTGTAGTGAAATGTGTTAAAGAAATACCTGTAATATAATGCTTGGTTAAAAGAAAAACTATAAGAGTGGAGTCATTTCGAAGTTATTTTAACTTACCAGGAAGTGAAAAGTGTCTTTCATGTCGAGATGAATGATATATTTTATATAAAAAAGATAACCTTTAATATCATAAGTTTGTTGAAGTGGAAATTGGTTGTGGTCCAATGCAAACACCATCCATAGGAGACTACATGTAGTTTGTTTCTTTTTTTGATGACCTCACAAGAAAAACATGGGTTTATTTCTTAAAACATAAATCTGATGCATTTGGATGTTTTCAACAGCTTAAAACACTCTTGGAAAAGCAAATTGGATATTACATCAAGATATTAAGGACACACATAGGTGGTGAATGATGTCTAAAATGATTTTCTAAGTTTTTGCAAGACCCATGGCATACACAAGCAATTCACATCATGATATGCATCTCAACAAAATGATGTAACAGAGAGGAAGCACAAAAGAATTATGGATATGGCGCACAACATGGTGGAAACCAAGAATTTGTCAAATGAATATTTGGCTGAGGCAGTAGAAACTGTTTTTAATATATCATGAACCAGTGTCCGACAAAGAACGTAAAGAACAAAGCCCCTCAAGAAGCTTGGACAGGTATGAAACACAATGTTTATCTTTTAAAATTTTTTGGTTGTATTGCATATGCACATGTCTTAGATGAGTTGAGAAATAAATCAGACAATAAGGGACATAAATTAATTTTTGTTGGTTATTCTGAAGATACCAAAGCATACAAGTTGTATGATCCTTTCACAAGGAATGAAATTATCTATCAAGATGTTTATTTTGTTGAAAATAAAGCATGGGATGGAACTGCAGAAAATAAAGTCAATATTATGTCCACTATCGAACATGATAACATGGAAGAGGAAGTGGTTCAATCACCACATGTAAGTCAAAATGTCACAACACTTTCCACTCCCAATAATTCATGACATGTTTAAACACGAGGAACTTCAACACAAGTCACAACTCAAGCTACACCGACAAGCACACCAATATGAAACAAACTCCATCAAGTAGTTAAAGGAGTTTGACATCAACGAATCCAATAAAGACAAGAAGTTTGCGTGAGTTATATGAGGATGGTGCACCAAATTCATTCTTAGTTTTTGCATTATTTTGTCAAATAGATGATCCTCTAACATTTGAGGAATATGTTGAAGATGAAGTATGGGTACAATGCATGGATGAAGAAATATAATAAATTGAGAAGAACCAAACATGGGAGCTGGTAGATGTACCAAAAAATAAGGATGTAATTAGTGTCAAATGGAATTACAAGGCCAAGAAAGATGATGATGGAAATGTGCATAAGAACATGGAAAGGTTGCTTGTAAGAGGGTTCACACAACAACCTGACATAGAATTTAATGAAAAATTTTTACTTATTGCATGAATGGACATAGTCATGACAATTTTTTCCATTCCCGCACAAAATAAATGGCCAATTTATCAAATGGATGTTAAATCTGCATTTTTAAATGGTTATCTAAATGAGGAAGTGTATGTGGAACAACCACAAGATATGAAGTTCCAGGACAAGAACAAAAAGTATATAGATTAAAGAAAGGGTTTGTATGGTTTGAAACAATCTCCTAAAGCTTGGTACAGACACATTGATTCCTATCTCACCCAAAATGGATTTCACAGTAGTGAAAGCAAACCAATGCTGTACATGAAATTCAATGAGCAAGGTAACATGTTAATTGTAGAAATATATGTATATGATTTAAATTTTACTTTGATTTTGGAATAAACATTTTTAGATTAGTCATGGAAAGTGAATTTGAAATCATTGATCTCGGGCTTATGAAGTATTTATGAGCATTGAAGTCCAAAAATATGAAAGTGGTATATTTATATCATAGTACAAGTATGAAAACGTAGTTTTGAAAATATTTATTATGTCTAATTGCAAGGAACCCCCAACACCAGTGATAACATGATAAAAATTGAGCAAGGATGATGATGGATCAAATGTAGATCCTACACTATTTAAAACACTGGTTGGAAGCCTTATATTTCTAACTGTGACACGGCGAGACATAATGTATTGATTAGGTATAATCTCGAGGTTTATGGAGTCACCAAAAGACTATCATTGACAAGTAGGTAATATAATTATGAGGTATGTAAGTGGCACAAAGGACCTTAGCATTTTGTATTCAACCTCATAAAATTTTAAACTGATTGGATACACTAACAATGACAATGGAGGCAACATAGATGACAAGAAAAGCATCTATGATTACAAATTTCATTTGGGTACATATGTTGTGTCATGGGAATCAAATAAACAAACCATTGTAACTCTTTCTTCAACAGAAGCAGACTATGTCACAAGGTGAGTGCATGAAGTTGGTGGACCTTTTAGATGCAACTAGATTTTTAGAAAATTGATCATGTTTATGCCATAGATTTTTCTTTTCTCAACCATTTCATAAAAAATATATATGTTGCATTACTAGACACTGACCTCTACATGCTATAAAAAATACAGTCCATCATCATTACACTAAGACTTTGAAAAGTTGCACTAACACTTGTCATACTAATTTCGAGGTATGCTCACTTAGATAATTTAAAAAAATATTTAAATGTATTAATTTTATTTTGGAAAAATAGTGTCGCACTAGTACTATTTGTTATCTACATATTTTCCAGTTTTAATATATTGATTCCATCATTTAGGCATTCAAAGGATGCACTAACATGGACATATACCTTGACAATTGCTGAAAAAATAAAATGCCAATGTTAGAAAAAATGAAAATTAAGTTAGTTGTGAACATTTTCAATAAATAAAATTTATATATCTGGAAAGGTGATTCAATTTTCTACATTTTATTTTTTACTCGAAGCAAGATTTATTGTGTAGGTATGTCAAAATACCCATATATGCTGAAGGATGTTTGTTTTTTAGTTTTGTTGCATCTAACATGCAAAAAGAGACCATCATTAGATTGTACTCACTCCGCAGCTACAAGCCCTGCATGTCAAGCTGTTTGGATGCAAAGGAGGTTAACAGACCTGTCACATAACCAACAAGAACCTACAACCATTTACTATGACAAAAGTCTAGCCATTGCACTCTCAAAGAACCGTCCGTTCCACAAGAGAACTAAACACATCGACACAAGGTATCATTTTATAAGAGAATTGGTAAATAAAAAAGAAATGTGTTTAGAATTTTGCAGGTATGAAGATCAATTAGAAAAAATATTTACAAAACCATTACCAAGGGTTATATTCCAATATTTGAAAAGATGTCTAGGAGTGAAAAATATGCATAGTGAATTCTGTCATGTATAGAGCCAATTCCATGTCTGAAACATTTTGTAATTTTTTTTAATGTTTCCCATCTACTCATAATTAAGGGGGAGTGTTGGAGAAATTAATTACGAGCTGATGTCTTTCAAATTCCAGTCGACTTAGTCAGATTCCATAGAATCAATATTTGTCAGTTACTCTATCAGAGTATAGAGTTCACATCTGACCACATTTATTCAACCATGTTTTTGTTCTGTAAGTGAAGATGCTTGGTGAATTTACAACCATGAATTAAATTACAATTTTTAATGTTAGTCGGTAGCTTCAAAGAGTAGGAAAAATCAAGTCTTTGTTAATGCAGAAGAAATTTGAATGATAAGACATAATTTTTTTGGAGCTTTCTTGTGTGTGCCACTAACTAATCAACGAATGATAATTAGACGTCTTTCTAAAATCTAGAAAATGATAGTGTGATTTTTATAAATGTATTTGGTATTCAATTTGATATTTGACTATGTGTTATAAGTTCTAATCCCTTCATAATGGATGCTTCTAGTAAAATTATAATGGAGAATCAAATCAATTTACATATTTCATTTTCATCTTTTCTCTTGTACTGTCAATGATAATAGTTATCCATTGTTGTTTTAAACAATAAGTTTATTGCATGTGACTAATTAGTTTGTATGGTGTATAGAATCAAAAGGTGTTATTAGTATGTAACTCGAATCTGATAACAATGAGAGGGATAAAATCATAGGCTATGGTGTTAGCTGCTTCAAATGATGCTCATATCATTGTAAAATAGTAAGCTTTGTAGTATATGGGATGCTATTTTTGACACTTGGATTCAATATGATATTGATATTTATTTTTAATGACTGAGTTGTTGACAATATTTATGTTGACACCTAAACCTGTTCATCACTAGTCATGGATTGTAATTTTTTTTCTGATGGAGGATCCCATCTAGAAGGGGATTTTTTTTCTTTTCAGTTTGTCAATTTTCTTCTTAAGGACCTTATATAAGCTATAAGATAGTTCAAGATGATCTAATCTTTTTTTTCTCAAAAAATACCTATTGACACAAGTATATTCCCCTTTTTAGGTGGAATTGGTGTCTCCACCTGAGGATTCCCCTGTTGGGGAAATGTTGAAACTTCTAGGATTTGATGGTGAACTAGATGAAGTATTGAATCCAAAGAAATAGATTTGGGAATATGTACATCAAAATATACATACCACAACTGACCTTATAGCCTATTACAAAGGTGTTCCTTTTACTACATCTGTAGGGGTATGTAGAGTTTCCTTTGTTACTTGTGGGTCCATAAAGTAGTTTCTTTTAGGAGAAATTTGTGTACATATTTTGATAAGCTACATACTGTTCGACAAAAGCAATCCAGGTATTTGAAGGGTTTTCTTGAACTGATTTCTAGTTTTTCGTTTAATTTCTTACATATCTATGATCTTCTTTTTAATATCTTGATCTAGATCTGTTGTTCTTGCTTGCTTCTAAGATAGAGTTTTTAGTTCATTATAAAGTTTATCATACCGTTATGGTCAAATAGTTGTATAACGTTGAACATAGAGTCTTCTTTCAAAAAAATAAGCTTTTGAAATGTTTGAGTCACAATCTTATGCTTATTTTTGGAAGATTTCCTCGTAACTTCTTCAGTCCATCTTGTAATGTGTATGCAATGTATGCTATATTTTTGCAAATGGCAATGTTTTCTTCCATTATCAGCGTATCGTTTCTCTCAAAAGTGATGGGATATATTAAGGATATCTCTTTTATTCAAAACTAAATGCAGAAGCTAGCATCGTATAGAATGTGCAATTAAATACCATGGTTTCATTTTATTTTAGTAGTTTTCTCATGAAGGTCATAATCCGAGACTAAATATAAAAATTGAATTGCTGAATGAAACCACATGTTTAGGATGAATTAATCCTTCATAAAAGGACTTCAATAGCATTTATAATTACACGGTCATTGACTCAACGAATATAGGGGCCTCACTTCCTTTTCTTCTTACACGTAACATCAACCTAGATAGTACAACAACAAAAAATTCACATAACACCCCATACGATTAACATTTACAATAATAATGGTTTACGCACACACATGGAAATTCCCTATATTTTATTTAATGTACAAGAATATTCAGAGTACACATGTACTCTCATTCTAAGTTCTTAAACCCCTCTTACCTGTTTGTTCACCCCTACTCACCCCATAGTGTAAATGTAATACCTCGGTTTTGACCCCAATTGCATTAAATTATATATGATGTAAATAGCGTTATTAAATCATGGTGTGGAGCTCGAGGCAAAGGCCCCACCATGGATTTAGAGTATTATGTTCGATAATTAAGATCGATGCCGATGGTTCACGTGCTAGCCATGCACAATACAATTTTGGACATCATGTAAATATGCAATTAATAAAAATACTCACAACTAGCTATGCTGATGCAACATTAAAAGAGATGGCGGCATGATTTCACAAGGAATAGGGGGGGGAGGATATTCAAACCCTTGAGCCAATAGTGTTGAAAAAAATGTCAAAGGGAAAACCCATAAAGCTATCAACTACCCATTTTGTCTTTTGTGCCTAGTCATTTAGAAATTGGTTGGGGTAGTTAATGCCTTGGGATGGGAAGAGTATGGCAGTCAAATTCGTATTGGGGAAGCCACCCATTTTTAGGAAAATGAATTTTTACTTATGGGGCAAGTAAATGCTCAAAAATGCATTCCCAAGCCATTATTCACTCATACATTTCTCTCTCTCACGCAGTTGGAGCTAACTGTGTGTTTCCCTTCACGTTTTCAATAGTTTTCTTCATTTTCTCCATGGTTGGGAAGTCATTTTTGGTAATGCTCAATGGATGGGATTTCCCCTTCACGTTTTTCTTTTGTTTCATCATTTCCATGGATGGGAAAACCCGTTTTTGTTTTGCTAAGTGAATGTGTAGAAGAGATTCATGAAATGGTGGTTTTAAGAGGCCGTTTTTGTCTCCCTCACGCAGCTAGAGATTGCTGTTCTTTTCCCTCATGATTTTCTACATTTCCTCATTGTTCTCCAAGATGGGAACTCGTTTCTGGGTATGCTTAGTGGTTGGAAATATAGATCCACATTTTGGGTGTTCTGGGAGGTTGTTTTTCCCCTGTGAATCCCAAGGACGTTTCCTGAAATCGTATTGCTCACTTAGGGTGTTTTCCCCCATCTTCCATTTTCGTTTATGGTTGCCAAACGTTTTTCTACAAACCAAGAATTTGTATTTGGATGTGAAGTGCATCCTTGTGTTGGATTGGCTGAGTAAGTCCAAGGAACCCATATGTTAGATGGTTTGACTATGTTTAGATGTGATAGTTGGCTTGGTTGAGTAAGTCCAAGGAACCAATATGTTATTGGCTTGTTGCCTTAGTAGCCCATGAAACCCAATTGTTATTGGCTTGTCTGGACAGTCTGTGAAACCCAACTATGTGTTGGCTTGACTATGTGTGTATGGTCTTGCTGTGTGTAAGTCTGTTGTTCCATATTTCCTTGTGGAAATCATGCCTAACTCAGGGGTGGTAGTGGTGCTAAGATATTGATGAGCACACTGGCCTATGGTTGGGTGGAACGTTGCAATGACATAGCTAGTTGCATGATAACTTCTTTTCAAGATAAGTATCTCTCGTGTGTTTAATCTCTGCAATGTATTGTTTTATAAATTATTATGAACATGATGAATGTGTTGAATGAATTTTTTTTTCTGCTATATTTTAATGAATTATACATTTGCATATGTATTTTATTTCAGTGCATCTTATTATTATGTTCATGGGACTATATTTCCCGGTTTGATAGACATAGCATGCGGTGTGAATTCACGTCCTCTCTCGGCGAGATGAGGGGAGGGGACATGAGAGTAAATTTTCATGATGTTATCCTTACCTACTTGATAGGAAAAAAACTTAAATATTTGAGTATAAAATTATGGTACAAGACCTTTTTTCACAGTTTCTAATTGTCACGTACCCTAATTTCAATAACATTTTATGTTTAAGAAAACATCATATTTTACATTTATTGTAATGATTTTGACTATTGACCATGTGGGGTCAACGATGACTGTAATTAATTATGTTGAATATTTTATTAGTTAATAAATAAAAGATGAGACAAATAGCCTAGGTAGGCTATTGAATGAGTTTCCACCGACCCACTAGGAGAAATAAATTGAGTTGAGAGCAAACTGACACATGGCAGCATCCTCAACCACTTCTAGTTGTTGTAGGGGGAAAATTCCCTAATTTTGCAATCATGTTCCTCAAGAAAGTGGAATAGAGCATGTGGCTCATTAATTGAAAAAATGACCAAAAGACCTAGGCATGCATATATCTATACATCAAATTCAACAGGAGGTTGTTCAATCATTACCTTGTGAAATTTCTGAAGTTGAGAAAGGTGCACAAGAGATTCGATGAGGGGAAAATCAGAAGTTGATTGAGTGATTAAGATTGTTTTTCAGAACTAGTCCAACTTTTTAGCTGAGTTCTTTACTACTGAGGACAAAATACTGCTGTTAAGTACTTCTGTGGAGTTACAGGGGTATTTAATCCCATTTCTTCACACAGTGATTTCATCATGGTGGATCAGTGGATAGGATCGGGGGTCCTAAGACAAGCAGTTGAGCTATCTTCAGGAACAGGTTGGGTGGAACGGGCTCCTTGGGCTGTTTGTCTCTTCTACAAGTTATCAGGTTCCATTGTGTTATCTTATTTATCTTTATGCAAGTAAATTATTGGAATGAAAGTAGTCATGATTAGTTTTACTATTATTTCTTAGATACTTTGCATCTGTAAAGAGACTGTATAAGTCTGCATTTTATTCAGGAAATTACTTGTATATGTTTATCTGAGTAAATGGACCTAGAATTAGAAATGATCGAATGATGAGTAAATAATTTCGTTTCTATATTTTTCCACTCATCTTACGACGAAGTACTCTAGTGCAGAAGGTTTGTTTAAGAGGAAAATAGGAATGATTACACATTGGTAAGATGATTTAAAACTATTGAAACATTGGAAGCTTTTACTGTTATTTTAGCTAGGTCTCATAATAATTTTTTTTCTAGAAGTCTTTCATTTATATAAAGCCTCTAGAAATATTATAGAGGGTGTATCATTGTAAGCTTAGGTCACATAGATATTAATTTGTTTGAAGTATAAGAACATTAACAAATACTGAATACAATGTAATTATTTACACTTAGTAAATAAATAAACCAAACATAATTTTAATATTGTAAAACCTAAAATTTAACCAATGTTAGTCTTTTTACATTATGGAAAATAATGTTCTGGTAAACCTCAAACTGTTTCTGTTAAACATACAACATGGCAACTTCTTAAGGCACATATAAAGGCTGGAAATGGTTAAAAATTATAATACCTATTGTATTATATGTATGAAAAATAAGTATTTAGTAAACCTAGCTGTAAAAAGCATTACAACTATGATAATATTATCAATATTTGCAAACTATTCTTCTAAAAACCCTACTCTTATATATGAAATTTCTTATTAAATTTCAGAACCCAGTTAAGAAGAAAAGAAGAATCCACAGCTAGTAGATAATTTAAATTAATACAATTGTAAACTTCAAATAAGGAACAAATAATACTCTTAAATCTCTGTCCATCAGCTGAATAAGCCAAAGATCAAAATTCTAGCCCTTCCATTTAAAAGGAATACTTTTACTTTTCTAATGGTTTTTTATACCAAAAATCAAATGATAACCTAATATCAAAATTTCCTTTAAAAACAAAACCTTAGGTTAATCATCTACAGTACCGTATTACAATAACTAAAATCATCACATGGCCTTTTCATTTCGCAACCATAGCTTAACTATAATCTCCAAATTGTTTGTTAAACACAAAACCCTAGGATAATCACAACTTTTATAAAATAAATTACAAACAAAAACGTTGAAGACTCTCTACCAAAATTATTACACTGCACATTCGATTTATCAAAGAAGAAACAACTCCTAAACAAAGATTTACACAAGAGCTGTAAGCTCTGCATCTTAGCAAACAAAATATTTTATAAATAGAGTTTCCATTTAAATCCAAATAGTCATCACATGTTTTAACTTTTTAAAACCAAAATGATTTAATATTTTCGTATCCACGAAAGAGCCATAGTGGCCAATATTTTTAGGCCGAGTAAGATTTCAAACAAAGTAATTACAGTAATATTATTACCCTATCATCTTATTACATGAGTTGTAGCTCTTATGCAAAACCCCAAGGGTTATAACTAAGAATGGCCATACGGCCTCCTCCTCCTTTATCCAAAACAAAACATTAAACTACTGCAAGTAATGTGAACACCGTAGTATTAGACTACGTACACCATCGACATCACTATAAACTCAACAACAAAGGGTGACTAGGGATGGGACCGAGTCTTATCGAAGCCTTTTACGCCCGCAACCTTCATCTCTAACAACACCTAATAATTTTTTACTGTGCAACGCCGAACCTTGGACACCTATTAACAAACAATACATGTTTAGAACATAACGTGGTAAAATTTATTAAACAAAAAGAAGGAATTGAATGGAGTTTTTGAAACCACTCACCAGAGCTTCAATACTGATAATGCCCTGGAAAAAAGTAACCATTGTGTAAGCGATAAGCTAAAGGAAGGGGCCATGGCAAAGAAACCAGAGCAGATATCTTGCTAAGGCCATGGCCGAGTTGAAGACAATGATATTGGAAAAAAAATCAGAGAGTTTCAACTTGCTAAATGCCAAGGGCAGTTAAAGGGTGACAATCATTGCAGAGGCCTGAAGAGACCGAGGCCTGTTAGGGAAAATGTTTAATGTTTTTTGCATAGGGTTTAACACCAAAACCATTCCTCAAACGAGTAGTCTCCACATGGAATCCACTAACTTTGAAATCTCATACTCGACTGATATAGTTGGAGCCTACGTTATGTATAGGAAAACATTACCACGACCTTCGGATAAATATTATACCAAATATTATCTGAAAGGTAATAATATTACATTGGTTTACAATTAAAGCAAGTTATGGTTTGATAGGTCGAAGCCTCAAGCTAGGTTTAGTTTTATATATGCATTGTGTGATCTTAGCTATGATATAGATAGTATTTTATGCATTGGTGATATGCATAAGTTAGTATTGTTATTTTATAGTTAGTTTTAAACTACCATTTAATAATGATAAAAGTTATTCCTAGATTATATTTTATGTTGTGCATCGAACTTCATACTTAGGTCAGTGTATTGATATGCATCAAGTATATATGCCTAAGATAGCTTGTTTATTTATGCAATGAGTTTCTAGTGCAAAAGAAACAACTTAATAACGATAACTTAGGGACTTAGGAAGTTCCAGGTTAACATGGCATAATGCATAGTAATAAAACTTGGAGAATGTTTTTAGACACATATGCTGCTTACAACAAAAACAAACATGTTGGCTGTCTTCATACCTATTGGCACCCCAACAACTCCCCTTTCATTCTGCAAATAAAAGGGTCCCCATTAGAATTTTGTAAATACTTAGCTTTTACTTTTCTATTATATTAGCTTACTTGATTTAGTTAGTTGCTTGGCTTTCTTTCTTCGATTAACAAAGTGTCTTCGATTTCTGGTTATAATTGAATAAAAGAACACTTCAGTAGATAAAATCTATTAAATGCTTGTTTCCTAACACTTAGGTCTACATCTTGAAAGAATTTCTATTAAAAGATTGAAGTGAGCCTTTATCTTGAACTTAGAATATTCTATATCATCTTAGAAGCTTTAATCTTTTAAATTTTAATTTTGCCTTATTTATTTATTTATAATTTCATAATTTTGGGCAAAATTAAATTAATTAATTAAAAGCAAATATGTTGCATATTGAGAAAATATATTTACAAACGAAGATACAATATTTAGTCTTATAGATATATGTAAGTTTGTAAAATAACTCCAAATCTTCAGAGTTGATTCACTTTAATGATTTTATTTTTTATTTTACATATTTTTGAATCTAAACTTATGCTTACATTATACATCCATTATTCATGACTTGCTTTTGGTTACTCCCTTTTTAATACATTTGAAAATATGTCGTTGTTTATTGGAGCTCTTTTGACTTTTGAACACATCATATTTTTAAAAGGATTACATAACACCATTGCAAATAGACATAGAAGATTTGTTAGAGATTGATTAAAATATTGAAAGGAATTTATAACATATTACTTATCTTTTTGTTTTTGTAGGATATGTACATTGTATTCTTTATCAAAGCTTATTATGTTAATCTCTGTCTGATTTTAGTTTTTATTTTTCGATTTTTTCTTCTTCTTCTATGAATGAATCTTTCAATCATCACACGTGTTATGACTAGGCTGCCAAAACGTGTTTGTATTATAGATTACTGTTTCATCAACACAAGATCATATTATATTTCTAGAAAATTGTATTATATGACAATAATACTAAAACCGGTCATTGTTTAATATTTTAATGCTTATGTGGGAGTTTGTCTTATAACGGATTTTGTAATATAATGATCTTGTGTTGACAAAGGATTAAGGGAAAGGAAAGACACATTTGTTGGTTGTGCATATTTAAAAAATAATAATAATAAAATTTGATTTTAGACTGATCATTAAACAAGTCGGATTTGGTAAAGAGGATTCACGCCATTTGCCATGTTAAATGCCAAATTTCTAGTAGAAGAAGCTACGACGAAAATGGTTGCTAGAATAATATCTTTTAATTTCTATGATCATTTAATTTTATGATATTGTTTTTGATGCACAAAGTTAGTCTTTTATGATGCAGATCAATGAAAACGTTTGCCAAAATCCCAGGCCAGTTATTAACACGATTAATTCACCAGCAGAAGACATATTCTCATTTACTGCATCACCGTCAGATTCAACATATACTTTCTACATGTTTAATATCGAGAGAACGTAGGCAATCTTGGAGTGTGAAATGACAAATGAAATAAACACAAAATTAATGGAGGTTCTATCGAGTCAGAAATACTAGAATCAAAACGCCATGTTTGGGTCATTGGTGCAATAATGGAGATGTAGCAGTTAAGGTACATTTCTATTCAAGCGCTGAGATCATTCCAATATATCGAGGTTTGAAAATCCAAGTGTTGGAGATCGCGAGTATGAAGGAAAAGTTCAACCAAAACTCGTGAAACTGAGTACGGATCAAGAAGTTGGAGAAATAAGCATAATCCCATGAATTCTTGCATATGGTATTGTAAAAATTCCAGCTCGTGTGATTTCTAAACACGGAGAAGAATTGTATAGGGTCAAATAAGTTCATATTGCAGGTTTGACAAATCGTTACATATTGAAAGTATGTGGAGGATCGATGGGGTAAAAAATGGAAGTTTATCTTTCTTACCATTCCAGATAAATCTTTCATTCATTCATTTTTTTATTATTATTGATAAATCCACACACTTGAGACATATTGTTATTTAATATGAATTTTAATGATGCAGGGCGTTTTGCTCCAATCGCGCACTTGGGAAAGAGGCAAATTTTGGGCTCCATTTTCCACCAAACTGTAAAGAATCTCGCGATTTTGTTAAAAACCCACTTCCCAAATGGGGTATTTTACCTCTAACTGTGGGCCGTTTCCAGAAATTGCCAAATAATTGGGATATTTTTGGGCCTCTTCAGGATGTATTTTTTCTAGAAGATTGATGCTGCGTCCAGCTGGAGGAGTAATTTTTGGGGAGACTGTTATGATATCTTCTGTCTATTTAGGCAGAGGGAATTCGACTCAGAAAGGGGGACAGGAGAGAAGGGTTTCATCCTTCGATTCCATTTCTATTTTGTAAAAGTTTTGATGTTTGCAGGTAGAGTGGGGGCGAGACAGAGCGGAGGATAGAGTCTGTAAACGTTGCTTCCAGAGAGGGCAGATCGATGGAGATGAAGACTCTATTTTCTAAAGACTCTATTGTGCTTCTCTACGTTGATGGAGTGACTGAAGAGAGACATACTTGAAATATATTTTGTTGCTGGTTTTGTTTCATTACTGAAGTTGGATCTTTGGATATGGGATGCAACTAGAAATCTCCAGGTTAATATCATGACTGGTATTGTTTTGGATATACTCTGTAATTCAGTATATTATCTTCTATATTAATACAGTATGCTTTGTTATACTTGTGTTTAATTACAATTTTCACTTTGTCAGCTCAATATTGCATTTGAATTAATATATCATTGTGATTGAGTTTATTAGTATTTTTACTATAAATTTAAGCTATAATATACATTTTTTTCTATTAAATATCATTTGTATTTTTACAGTGATTTTATACTAGACATCATCCTCTATTCAAATAGCTATGTTGGTTATTAATTATTTATTTATTAAACACTTTGGAAAATTGAAATAATTATTTATTTTCAGTTCTCTGTTAAGTTATGTTATAGCAGAATGATTTGCTCTGTATGGCTTAAATATTTCTATTTATATCATACACTTTATATTTCTGTTCATCATCTATTAATTAATAATTAATATAGTATTTATAAACGCTCTCAGCTGAGATTAGCTGAGATAGGATAAATAAGAAAGTTAAGATAGTTCATATTAGTGTTATTTTAGTATATTTTAGTTAACAGTTATTAAATTAAATTAGTGTAATTTTAGAATAATTTTAATAATCTTTATTTTTAGAAAAACTCTTCAAAAATCAAAGTCTTTCCTTAAGAAACCAATTATAGGACAATTTAGGTAATTGAAACTAAATATAGGATTCATTTAGGTAGAAATAACATTAGGATGGATTTTGCTGAATTTTAGTTTCTCCTTAAGAGAAAAATTCAGCTGGTAGCAGGACCATAACCTGTGAGATTTTGCTACTCCAAACACACCGGACGCTGCTTTAAGCTGATTGTGTGGGCATAATCTCCTTGTTGGCCTAGGTCAGAAAATCAGGCTAACAAATGGTGCTAGAAGGAGGGCCGATCGGCCAGTAAGCCCTTTTGAGCTATTTCTTTTAAATTTTGATCTATTTTAAAAATGGCTCATTTACTGTTTTAGAACATGCTTTCAACATGCCTGGGCCTGCTGGAGGTATTTCTGAAAATGCAGTAAATCTCTTGGAAAGGTTAAGTTTTGATGGAGAAGGTAAAATGACTGCTTTGAAACATCTCACTGAATTTATAGATATTTGTAACCATTATCGTATAATGTGTGAGAGTAAGATTTGCAGGCTTTTTACTGTCACTTTCAAAAGAAGAATTCGAGGCTGGTTCGAAATGTTACCAGCTAAATCCATTCATTCATGGAAACATTTCATGGAGATGTTTATTGATGCGCATGAGGATTATAATTATCAAGCATTGAGGTATGAGATTGGAAATCTTCGCAAACAAGAAGGTGAATCTACTAGTACTTTCTTTTCAAGATTTATGTCAATGCATTTTAGATTTCATGAGAAAGATCAACTTTCTGCAAAAGAAATAACAGATTTATTTTTATTTCTTGATTCTCATTCAACTTTACATGATCAAACAAATAATGATGAGCTTCAAATTGACGATATGCATGTTGATGGTTGCATCACTTCATCAGTTAATATTGATTCAAGGTCTAATTTTACTGGTCCAAATTCTGACACTAAAATTGTTGAACATCAAGAAATCTTAGGATCTTCTAATATACAATTTCAAGAACAAAAGAATTTAAATTCAACACTTACATTAAAAAATCATTCTCTTGTTCAAGCAATTGTAGTTGAAAAGGAATCGATGATTTTAGGATCTAAACCCGAATCTTTGAATGATCGTTGCATAAATCATGATTTTGCATTTTCTTCTTCTCAAATTGAACAAAATTATCTTATTCCTTCACAAAATATATCAACAAATCAAAATATGGATAATGATTTTCCTCTTGAATTAGTTAATCAAGATTGTCCTTTGCAAATAGGAACATCTAATTTTCAACATTTGGAAAGTTATCATGCTTTATATCCGGATCTATTTATTGATTATAGTTCATGTCCAGATACTAATATACAAACACTATGGTCAGTTCCTATGCAAAGTGATTTGTTGTATAAGAATGATGAAAATCTTTCTATTCACGATATTGATGAGAAAAATAAGTTTATAAATATAGCTCATGAATCTCATGCATACGATAATATTGAAGAAGTTAAGTTAGAAGATAAAACTATTTCTTATAATGTTTTAGATTTTGACGATACTAATCTTTTCAATTGTAAATTAATTGAATTGTCAAAATCTCACGAATTTCAAAGGGAAAGTGCTTACTCTAAGGTAATGTCAAGATTTGATTTTCAAATTTATGATGATGATACTTCCTTACAAAATATATTCTCTACTTTAACTTTTCCTGGATCCTTTGATCATAATCTCGACATGCCACTTTTTGATTACTATCCTGATGAACTTGCTATCACACATTCCATTGAATCTTCATGAGTTTTAGATCTCCTCCAATCTTCTCTTTATGATCCAGTTTATGCATGGTTGGAAGAGTCATATTTTAAAAGATTTTCATGTCATCTTCTTCTTCCTTTTGTAAATATAAGTTCTAATTTAATACTTTCTATTTTTCAGTATGAAGCATTTCAATTCATATTATTAATATTCGATATGTTTTATTTTGCAGGATTACAAATGCTTCAATGGCTTCATTGGCTTTTTGACTTTACCTGATTATGATTGAATATTTGATTTTAGTGTACATAAAATAAGACTAGGAATAAGATAGAGTAGTTTCTTTTCTTTTTCTTTACTTCTTAGTTTTGATTTCACACATAGTAGTAAATATAAGAATGTATATATTTATTAATCAGGGAAATAGTTTTTTTCTAAGGATAGATTGATCTCTACTTAATTTTTGGTCAGGTACACTTGGTTGGATTGACATGTTAGAAAGCGTTTTGAAGCAAGTGATACAATCGGGAATGCATGAATACGAGTATGGCCTTACATCAAGGAATTGAATTCTTTATCTTATTTCCATTTCAAAATTTGTATACTTGTTATTTATCTTTTTAAACTTTGAAGTATTGAATTTTGGTATTAATTGTGAGAAATCATAAATTTACAATAATTCAGTAATGATAAATCTATCATTAGGTTATTTTACACGATTGTGGGATGATGTAATTAATTATATACTTTTAGACTATATTATTACAGTGACATTCATCAATTTATTTAAATGTGTAGACTAGCCTTATGGTTATTTTTTATTTATTTTTTATTTTCTCTTGAAATGAGTTTACTAAATCAACTCCTTGAAATTTCTAAATCATTCATGCAAATTCCTGATTTTGCACATAAATATTGTTTTGATGAAAATTTCTCTAAATTTTTGTAATCGATCATTTTTTTTTAAGAAAAAAATTAATAATTTAGGCTGTTCTATATTTATAATTAAGAAAAAGTTTTATTTTGATATTATCACAACCACAAATTAAGATAAATATAATTGAGGGTATGGAAAATTGTTTTATAATTTCAGATCAATTAAATCTGTGTAAAATATTATTACATGATCTTCGATTTAAGAATTTTCTCTCATTCGATTATGATGCTTAGTGAAGTTGTGACATGAAATTAATAATGATTTGCACAAATTAATTTAATCATCAAAGGAAATTAATATTGAGTTTTGTTTCACTTAATTGCTTTTCGTTTTCACTTTTGAGACCTAGATGATGGGATTTCTTATCACCTCAGCCTTGTACATATTGACTAGATTTTGAGTTGATATCTTGCTTTTTGAAATAATTAGTTTCTTACAAGTCTTCTTTCTTTCTTTGATTATCTTTGATTTAGAAGATTTTGTTATGACCATTTTCTTTTAGGTTTTTCATTTATTTTTGTTTTTCAAAATAAAGAGTTGTAATCATTACATCTTGCTCACTTTGTAATTATTCTCATGAAACTTTACAACTTAAATTTTTCCTTAATGATGAATAAAATGATTCAACTTATTCAATCTTCTCATCGATTAATTAAATGAGCCCTGAAAGAATGAAGAAATATTTTAATAATTGAATGATTCTGCAATATTCAAATATTTTCGAAACTTTACATCAATAACAAGTTTATGATACTTTTTGTGAAAATCACCATTTTGACATACATATTTGTGTCTCCTATTTTCTATTTTATATTGACAATTATTTAAACTTTAAATCTTTATATTGTGATCAATTTTAATATTAGGAGATTTGTCGTTATTTCTTACGCATGTCATAATTTTATGATTTCTACGTTATTTTGTATAGCTCATCATATAGAAAGTAATCATATCTTGAATTTTAATTTTTGAGTTTATTGACCATCTTCGACTCTCAGTTAAAGTTTCGATAAATTTTTCTTTTGGATTTCAATACATACCTTTTGGTTGAATTTTGGATTTGATCGGATTCTATCTTTTGAGTGTTTTGGTTCAATTAGTGATTAGTTTCAGTAGTGAATTTAATATTTTTCAGCTTTTGATTTTCTTCTTTGTTTTTAAGGGAGCATTGTAGATAAATAATACTTTGATGGCACACTGCTGGGTGTTCATATGTTTCTCTGCTAATCAACCTAATATCTTTAAGGGAAACCAATGTAAGGAGTTTCTATCATATCAAATGTTCTTACTGTGACTGAATCATTCCTAGCCTTGAAATATTTCTTATGAACTTAGCTAATCAGTCAGTTGAACTCACGATTATTATTCTTGGACTTTATTTTGAGAATGATATCGTTAGCTAGGCAATTTAACTTGTTGGGAAAATTTTCTTTCAGAATATTTATAAATCAATGGCATTAGTCATCTTTAGACCTTCCATGTTATTATAAGGGTATTATCTGGATTTGTTTCTCATCCATTGGAATTTTTTTTAAAACTAAACTAAACTTTGATTGAAGAATAGGAGGTCTCATTACGAGCCGACTTAATCATGATCATCAGTCTTGTCAGGGATAACATCATTTCTGATCACCGGGGTGATGGCTCTTGGTCATAAGATCAAGGGACAGGAGGTCTCATCATGAGTCGGCTTGTTTATCTCTGGTAGTTCTCGTGAATGATGCTATCAATAGCTGGTTACCAAGCCAGGATAGTAGTCTTGAATCAAAGATATATAAATAAAAAATAAAAAAATAAAAAAAAATAAAATAAAGAGAAAAACAAATTTTATCTTTTAGTTATTTATATTTAATGGATGGGGAACTTATCCAGATATGTTCTTAAGATATGGAGGTCATATCTTTATGCTAGTGTTATTCGATTATCCTTAACTGTTGAGAAAGCATTCTTGATAAGGTTTATTTGCTATGCATATATTTCAAACTCATTCATCTTTATGAAGTCTTTGAATAATAGTTATGACAATTCATTTGATTGTGACAGTATTAGAGTTCAAACTTTACTATATAGGCTAGTGACAGGGTAAAGTCATGTGGTGTGAAGTTTGATATTTCAAGAAAACCTTAACTTTATATCTTTAATCTACAGAGATAACTGGTTCGCCCAACATGTCGCCATTTGTTGGTACCCCAACAACTCCCCTTTCATTCTACAAATAAAAGGGTCCCCATTAGAATTTTGTAAATACTTAGCTTTTACTTTTCTATTGTATTAGCTTACTTGATTTAGTTAGTTGCTTGGCTTTCTTTCTTCGATTAACAAAGTGTCTTCGATTTCTGGTTATAATTGAATAAAAGAACACTTCAGTAGATAAAATCTATTAAATGCTTGTTTCCTAACACTTAGGTCTACATCTTGAAAGAATTTCTATTAAAAGATTGAAGTGAGCCTTTATCTTGAACTTAGAATATTCTATATCATCTTAGAAGCTTTAATCTTTTAAATTTTAATTTTGCTTTTTTTTATTTTTATAATTTCATAATTTTGGGCAAAATTAAATTAATTAATTAAAAGAAAATATGTTGCATATTGAGAAAATATATTTACAAACGAAGATACAATATTTAGTCTTATAGATATATGTAAGTTTGTAAAATAACTCCAAATCTTCAGAGTTGATTCACTTTAATGATTTTATTTTTTATTTTACATATTTTTGAATCTAAACTTACACTTACATTATACATCCATTATTCATGACTTGCTTTTGGTTACTCCCTTTTTAATACATTTGAAAAATGTCGTTGTTTATTGGAGCTCTTTTGACTTTTGAACACATCATATTTTTAAAAGGATTACATAACACCATTGCAAATAGACATAGAAGATTTGTTAGAGATTGATTAAAATATTGAAAGGAATTTATAACATATTACTTATCTTTTTTTTTTTTAGGAGATGTACATTGTATTCTTTATCAAAGCTTATTATGTTAATCTCTGTCTGATTTTAGTTTTTATTTTTCGATTTTTTCTTCTTCTTCTATGAATGAATATTTCAATCATCACACGTGTTATGACTAGGCTGCCAAAACGTGTTTGTATTATAGATTACTGTTTCATCAACACAAGATCATATTATATTTCTAGAAAATTCTATTATATGAAAATAATACTAAAACCGGTCATTGTTTAATATTTTAATGCTTATGTGGGAGTTTGTCCTATAACGGATTTTGTAATATAATGATCTTGTGTTGACAAAGGATTAAGGGAAAGGAAAGACACATTTGTTGGTTGTGCATATTTAAAAAATAATAATAATAAAATTTGATTTTAGACTGATCATTAAACAAGTCGGATTTGGTAAAGATGATTCACGCCATTTGCCATGTTGAATGCCAAATTTCTAGTAGAAGAAGCTAAGACGAAAATGGTTGCTATAATAATATCTTTTAATTTCTATGATCATTTAATTTTATGATATTGTTTTTGATGCACAAAGTTAGTCTTTTATGATGTAGATCAATGAAAACGTTTGCCAAAATCCCAGGCCAGTTATTAACACGATTAATTCACCAGCAGAAGACATATTCTCATTTACTACATCACCGTCAGATTCAACATATTCTTCCTACATGTTTAATATCGAGAGAACGTAGGCAATCTTGGAGTGTGAAACGACAAATGAAATAAACACAAAATTAATGGAGGTTCTATCCAGTCAGAAATACTAGAATCAAAACGCCATGTTTGGGTCATTGGTGCAATAATGGAGCTGTAGCAGTTAAGGTACATTGCTATTCAAGCGCCGAGATCATTCCAATATACCGAGTTTTGAAAATCCAAGTGTTGGAGATCGCGAGTATGAAGGAAAAGTTCAACCAAAACTCGTGAAACTGAGTACGGATCAAGAAGTTGGAGAAATAAGCATAATCCCATGAATTCTTGCATATGGTATTGTAAAGATTCCAGGTCATGTGATTTCTAAACATGGAGAAGAATTGTATAGGGTCAGATAAGTTCATATTGCAGGTTTGACAAATCGTTACATATTGAAAGTATGTGGAGGATCGATGGGGTAAAAAATGGAAGTTTATCTTTCTTACCATTCCAGATAATTCTTTCATTCATTCATTTTTTTTATGATTGATAAATCCACACACTTGAGACATATTGTTATTTAATATGAATTTTAATGATGCAGGGCGTTTTGCTCCAATCGCGCACCTGAGAAAGAGGTAAATTTCGGGCTCCATTTTCCACCAAAACGTAAAGAATCTTGTGATTCTGTTCAAAACCCACTTCCCAAATGGGGTATTTTATCTCTAATCGCGAGCCGTTTCCAGAAATTGCCAAATAATTGGGATATTTTCAGGCCTCTTCAGGACGTATTTTTTCTAGAAGATTGATGCTGCGTCCAGGTGGAGGAGTAATTTTTGGGGAGACTGTTATGATATCTTCTGTCTATTTAGGCAGAGGGAATTCGACTCAGAAGGGAGGCCAGGAGAGAAGGGTTTCATCCTTCGATTCCATTTCTATTTTGTAAAATTTTTGATGTTTGCAGGTAGAGTGGGGGCGAGACAGAGCGGAGGATAGAGTCTGTAAACGTTGCTGCCAGAGAGGGCAGATCGATGGAGATGAAGACTCTGTTTTTCTGAAGACTCTATTGTGCTTCTCTGTGTTGATGGAGTGACTAAAGAGAGACATACTTGAAATATATTTTGTTGCTGGTTTTGTTTCATTACTGAAGTTGGATCTTTGGATATGGGATGCAACTAGAAATCTCCAGGTTAATATCATGACTGGTATTGTTTTGGATATACTCTGTATTTCAGTATATTATCTTCTATATTAATACAATATGCTTTGTTATACTTGTGTTTAATTACAATTTTCACTTTGTCAGCTCAATATTGCATTTGAATTAATATATCGTTGTGACTGAGTTTATTAGTATTTTTACTATAAATTTAAGCTATAAGGATATACATTTCTGTCTATTAAATATCATTTGTATTTTTACAGTGATTTTATACTAGACATCATCCTCTATTCAAATAACTATGTTGGTTATTAATTATTAATTAATTAAACACTTTGGAAAATTGAAATAATTATTTATTTTCAGTTCTCTGTTAAGTTATGTTATAGCAGAATGATTTGATCTGTATGGATTAAATATTTCTATTTAGATCATACACTTTATATTTCTGTTCATCATCTATTAATTAATAATTAATATAGTATTTATAAACGCTCTCAGCTGAGATCACCTGAGATAGGATAAATAGGAAAGTTAAGATAGTTAAGATTAGTTTTATTTTAGTATATTTTAGTTAACAGTTATTAAATTAAATTAGTGTAATTTTAGAATAATTTTAATAATCTTTATGTTTAGAAAAACTCTTCAAAAATCAAAGTCTTTCCTTAAGAAACCAATTATAGGACAATTTAGGTAATTGAAAATAAGTATAGGATTCATTTAGGTAGAAATAACATTAGGATAGATTTTGCTGAATTTTAGTTTCTCCTTAAGAGAAAAATTCAGCTGGTAGCAGGACCATAACCTGTGAGATTTTGCTACTCCAAACACACCGGACGCTGCTTTAAGCTGATTATGTGGGCATAATCTCCTTGTTGGCCTAGGTCAGAAAATTAGGCTAACAATACCATAATTTCTTTTCTATCAGAACAACTAATCATCACTACCAAATCCATTTCATTACCTAGGTAGAGAAGTCTTTTCTTTAGGCCTGGGAAATCTTCCACATTGATAATCTAGACAATAAAAAGAGTCTAAGGTTTTCTTCCTAACTTACTCTTTAGTATTTATAGATTTAATATCTTACATCGTAACCTGGAAGAAAGTTTTACCTGTGAATCCTGTACAAGCATTGAATCTACATTAGCTTTGAAAAATCTAAGTAAGCGTTGGGCTAACCTCAAGCTCCTTCAGTAAGATAAGAAAACAATTATCATAATCATACACATGCTGGAAAATGAACAATGGATCTAAATTCAATAAGTTTCTAACCCATTAACTTTCAAGACTGAAAAATCAACATAGATTGGATACTGTTAGTAGCATGTGTATTATAAGTTAGTAAGTAATTATGTAAACCTTTTAGTTACAGTTAGGAAAGAGTATTAACTACTAAGTTTTTCGTTTTATGTCTTGTTTTTATAAACTATCTGTCAACCAGATTAAAGTTAACCATTGAACTAGCATTCTGGTTAGGATTTAGAATTTATTATTGCATAGAAAAATTTTAAATTTTTGTGAAATTTTGGGGATGTGACATTAACTATACAAATTATTAAAACGAGAGCCATTTAGTAGCATAGTCCCTGTGGTTTTTTGATTAAGTTGATAAAATAGATAAATGAACATGACACAAAGATGTTGGAGAAACTATCCTCTTAAGATAACTCATCTTTCCTAAATTATTAATGTATCAGGGGTTTTTTGGTGTAATTAAGTTGTTGATCCATAGCTCTATGACCTATGTTATATGAATTTTTTTGTTGTTAATGCATTTAATCTAATGTGCCTATCTGGCAGCTTTGAGTGCAATGCACCAAACTTGCAGTTGTTCCAATGTTGTGAGGATCCCAATCTATGGTGGAAGTGTACCATTAAGACTATTTGAAGAAGAACTATTGAATTTAAAGATCCTAGAAGAATTAATTGTTGTTTTCTTTATTTTGTTGTTGCTTTGAGTAAGCATGGAAACCAAATTTTCCTATACATATAACGGAAGAATTGATCATAGTTTGAATGAAATTGGGACTACAAAGAAATGAATTGATATAGCATATGCATTCCATGTAAAAATATAAAATCCAACATGTTTTTCAATTTGGATCCTTCTCAAAGAACTAAATGATAATAGTATTGGTATGCTATTCATGTTGTATGTTAAGATGGGCTATGCATCCTCTAAGTGGATATTTCAAAATCCATATTTGAAAATATTCTCAAGATGTTGTTGGTTGATAACATCACCTCAAAATTTGTAGCATCAGAAAGGATACCGATGAGTCTAATTCCTTGAATAAAATATACTTGAAGAAATGAAATCAAGTACGCCAAAATGATAGTACACAACTTTTCTAGAGTTGTGCTGTGTGTGCCAATAACTAACCAATGAATGGTGATTAGATGTCTTTCTAAAATCCAGAAAATGATAGTGTGATTTTTTATAAATGTAGTTGGTATTCAATTTGATCTTTGATTATGTGTTATGAGTTCTAAGGCCTTGATAACGAATGCTTATAGTAAAAAGTGGAATGGAGCATCAAGTCAATTTAAATATTTATTTTCCATCTTTTCTCTTGTACTAGCAATGATAAGAGTTACCCACTGTTGTTTTAAGAAGTAAAATTATTGCATGTGACTAATTAGTTTGTATGGTGTAGATAATCGAAAGGTGTTAGTAGTATGTAACTCAAATTCGATAGGAATGAGAGGGATAAAATTGTTATAGCGGATTTCACCACACTAGGTGAATAACACATTGTATGGCCTTCCCCTGTCCCACTGCAGACTCATTAGCCCCAATGGACCACTTTTTGTCTTTTGATGTGTCCTTGATCATCCCTAAAAACATAAGAAAAGTTATATACACGGCTTTTTCCCCGATAACCGCGTACATACATGGATATTCCCTCTATAGTCGTGTACATCGGGATGTGTACATAATCCAAATCCTTTTGGAGCGTTCCTTGACTTGGATCCGACTCATATGACTCCTAGCCTTCCATATGCCTCGAGATCGCACAGATTCGACCTTTCAGTATCCCTTTGAAAAGCTATATAAGGAACCCATTGAGACATTGAAAGCATAAGAGAGAATTGAGAGTAACGAAACTATAGTCCATTGTTGCCAGAACTTATACTTCAGTCTGCATCCCTTTGTCCCTTGGAGCACTGTTGTGTTCTTCCCAAGCTTTCCCTTTGTTAGTGAGCTTGCTATCGAAGTGGTGGAGGATTGAGGTGGTGGAGGCCCAAGTGGGGGATTCAGTTTCTCCGGTTCGCAGACGTGCCGTCAGAGGTTGTCTCTATCTTGTAATCTCTGATTCATATTAATAGAAATATCTTTTCCTGTCCAGTAATGTGTATTTGAATGAATATTGTATCCATTGGATTATGTCAAATGATTTTACATTATTGATTATATATGCTAGAATAGATCTAACACCATGAAATATAGTATGCTTGTATTGTTTACTTGTTGTTGAGGATGTGCTATAACAATTCAAGCTGAAGATTGGAAAGCTCAACGGGGATCTACTTCAACTGCCTGGAATAAGGTACGAGGTTCAATCCTTTAGTGTTAGACATTTTATTTCTATTGCATATTGGGAAAGATTGATTTCTGGAGTCTAGCTGTTTGTTGTGGTACCCCAAGCCATAGGAATTTCTCTCCATAACAGAAATGGTGACTCAGCTTGTGCATGGAGTAGAGTCAATATTGCCGGTTGAATGCAAGATTCCTTTGAAGTTAGCCGTGGAAATCTTACCAGACACTTCGCCGTGGGAGGAGCGTTTGGTTCACCTTGAGCAACTCAATGAGCAGCGTAGAGATGCCTTGGTGACTCTAGAGGTTAATAAGCGTCGCGTAAAGGCCCAATACGATAAGTCTGTCCGTCCAAGAGTGTTTAGTGAGGGAGACTTAGTCCTTTTGTGGGATCAATCGAAAGAACCCTTGGGTGCAGGGAAGTTCAATCCTATGTGGCATGGTCCTTACGTGGTCAAGCGTGTGTTAGAGAAGGGTGCCTACGAGTTAGTGGATTACGAAGGGACAGCCTTGACGGAGCCTAGAAATGGGCTCTATCTCAAAAAATACTATGCATGATCTTTAGCCAAGGCTGCTTGTTGTATATTATTGTACAATTTTTTTGCATAGTTAGGTCTTGTTTATCGTGATCGGCTTTGTGATTAGTTTCCATTTCTTGTGGCAGATGCCAATGGAATCTTCCACCTACATAGGATTCGCGGATGGTGCAAGCCGTCACACTCAACACTCAGCCTCAGCTACTTGGGTGATTTATACTCCTATGGATCAAGTACTGTCTTCAGGAGGTGTATGTCTACGGCCATCTTCTAACAATGTTGCTGAATATAGTGCCGTTATTGAGCTTCTACGGGATTCCATTTCGCATGGTGTTCTTTCTCTTGAGGTACGTCTTGATTCAGAGTTAGTAGTGTCACAGCTCAATGGTTTGTACCATGTTAGAGATCCGACGTTATTGAGGAGATTCTTACGTATGAGATTGCTAGAACGGCAATTTGAGAATATAACATATATACACATTCCAAGAAATTATAATCAAATTGTTGACTCATATGCTAAATATGTGTTAGATTGGCATTTGTTTCATTCATCATAAATTAATCATAAACACAATTTTTACACATGTAAGTAAATAAACCGATCACCATAAAACTTTTTTATATATAAAAAATGTGGTAATACATAGTGTTATAATACAAAATTGGGGCTTTGAAAGCCACCATCATATACACGGTAGTACAAAATAGATACACTCCCAGGTGTCTAGTCCTGTGGAGGTGGAGGAGGGTTGTGATCATGATATGTCACCATGGCTCTAGTTAGCCACTGGAATAAGCGCACCCATGCGTGTGGTACACCCACCACCTATCTCTGCATATCCTCAGGAAAGTCCTCGACTTGCGCCATGGGAACTCTATGAGTCAGTCGCACGAAGTTGGTATGGATGTTTTGGAGCGTTCGCTCTGCATCCACACCGGTGATATCGTCTCCTCTTCGCCTCCGTCTATGACGTGGGAAGACCTCTGGTCACCGTGGTCCCACATCTGCACATGAATGGTAGATGTCATTATGTATTGTCACCCAAAAACATGTCTTTTTGATTCCATTAATCAAGAAAACACAAAAAAAATTAAATACTTCAAAATTTTTAAAAAAGAGTAAGGGTCGAGATTCGTTACCTATGTCTCCATATGCTGATCCTGGTGGTAATGGCATGTCTGGATCTCCCCGAAAATCTATCCCTACATAAGGGTAGTCATCTATGGCAACAATCTGTCGTCGCCACCATGGAAAAAAGTATGCTGGATAAGGGTTGGCCACCCTACCACCCCCCAGTCTGCGCATCGCGTCTGCCCAACATTGTTGGGCCGGATATCGAACCCTGTGGAGAGGAACATCCACTCTAGGGCTCAATCCTGGAACACGCTTGAAGAAAAACGTGCTCAAAATGCTGCTGAACCCGAAGTTCCATATCCTACCTGCCTTGCACTCACTGAGCTGATGTTTCATGTTGCTCAGTAGTGAAGTGCTCCAGTTATAGATGGTCGGTGTCATACACTCCACCGCATAGAACATCAGTGGCCGAGAGGCCTGATGGAGTGATGCTAAGCCTGCTATCCTGCCCAGCGTCAGTAGTATGGCCTTTAGGCCCAGCACTTGTATAGCGTTGGTGGGAACTTAGCTCCCCACCTTCTCAGTCTCTGGGTAGCAGTACATAGCTATGTACTCATCGATAGTAAGCCCATGACCTGGCCCTCCTCGGGCATGAAGGTTCACCATCTCCCCTCATCTAGATAGACCTGTGATAAAGTAGATATCCTCCACCTCAATGGTGAGGGACATGCTGTCTATCCGGAAGGACTCTGAGTCTAGATCCCAATAGTCTACCAGCATCTGTAACAGTCCTGGTTTGGCCCTCAAGACACCTAGGAACCAAAACTTGTAGAGTTCACATCTTCTTAGAGCTTCTTGAGCCATTCTGTCAGCCCTTACTGCTTCCTCTACTTCACCATGCTCGTGTTCTCGCCACTCTAGCACCATCCTGCACGAGAAATTGATCAAATGTCCATTAGATTCATGTAAATCCTTTTGCGCGGCGTCATACGCGGCTGTTTTGCAAACAGTCGCGTATGTACACGGTTTCTAGCCCCTTTTCCGTGTATATCCAGCCCTATACGTGGAAAAATATTCGATACTCGCGTGGGCCGCATCGCTCATGTAGAATTGGCCTTAATAACCTTAATAAACTCATTTGACTATGAAAACTTGTAAAAATTATATTGAAATGCAAGCAGAGAACATGAGTAAATACCTGGAAGAAACGGTTGTGAATTCCACCTGTTGTATCTCCTAGAATTTACAGTTGAAAATCAGAGCTCCAATGGGTAAAAGTTTCAAATGATTTCTATTTTTTACTATTTATAGAAAAATTTTCAAATATTTGAAAATTTTTACCCCCTTTCCTATAGTTTTGACTGTTTCTAACCATTTTGGACCGTTTCTGACCTAATCTGTGATGTAGAAGACCATTTTCAGCACCGTTTCAGCCTGTGGATTGACCCGTTCATACTGATCTCAGGTATAACGTCTACACTGGCATATAGGTTAGGTTCACCACCGTTTTCATTTTGCATGACCTTATGACCATGTCACTATATCCTTAGGTATGAACCCACTCTATTATGTCACGGAACCTTCTTGCTGCTATAGAAGTAGCATGATATGAGTGGTAGAGCCTCACCTTACATGGGTACCCTATTTAGCACCTTATTTGTATTTGGTGCCCATGCCGATGTTTCCCCCTTTAGGGTGTGGGAGTTTGTTGTATACTATTGCCATGACATTTAGCAAGAGCCTCATACTCCTCTTGATCTTATGCTGGCCATGATCCCCCGTACTCCCTTGTATCAAGTTGTGGATGCATTATCATGAACTTTGCCTGTCTTATTGAGCTTTATTCCGGCTTCCCTGACATTGCGTTTCAGCCATATAGCCTGAGCTTGTCTCATGTCTAGCCATGCAGAGCCTTTCTTTATATCCTTCGCAGCTTGATTCCCTTTTTACCGGGAGGGGATTTCCCCCCGAGTGTCAATATCCTACACATGTATCCCTGCATTGAGAATAGGTATGTTCCACTGCTTGGAACTAGTTTGTTTTCTCTCATGACACTCATCTCCTCCTATTTTGTAACTATAAAGCTAGTTTATTCTTTTTTCAAGCTTTTCAAATAACTGAAAAAGACCAAAAAAAAAAATCAAAAAAACAAAAATCCGGACAAGAAAAGATGTTATCTTTGGTAGTTGTCAAGTCATGTCACCTTCGAACAGAGCACTGTATATCACATCCATTGGTTGGGTTATAGTTTGACTTTAGGAGCTGTACTCATTTATCTGAGTTTTATCTCCATCGACTGGTTACGCTTCCAGTCCCTATGGAGCCTCTATTGATGCCTCCTGTGTCATAGAGATGTCCCATTTTGTATATCGAGTCTATGCTGCCTTCATTCAGTCACCATACATCGTTATTCTCTTGTTCGAAGGAAGTTGAAACTTGAGTCGGCCATTCCTCAGTTATCTTGACTTTGCATGTCGGCCATTCCCGGTACAGTTACTGGTTTATGCACATTATGATCGAGTCCTTCCACATTATATAGCCTTGCTGAGTACCTCGTGTTGGATGATGGGGGATTCCCTAATGCCCTCCTTCCAGTGGATTTCATCCCATCGACTTCAGATCATTTATTCTGGGATTGGAGTCTAGAGTCATTTTGAGTGCCTTGAGACTTGCAGTCATCAGTGGCAGGTTCTCTCTCCATCAACAGTTTTGGGAATACATCAATGTCCCCTGATTGATGGATTCTATCAAGTGTTCGACCTCAACATATTTATTCACACTTGTTAGTTTGTACTCTAGTACCTTGATTCCAATTTTCATTATCGGTGGGTGATCTCGCGTCTGTTAACGGTATACATCAATGACCGGTAATCAGACGATCGACTACTATGTTCGACCTCGACACCTCTATTCACATAGTAGGACATGTACTCGTAGCGGTGTGTGTAGAATACCTTCCAGATTGGTGGCATCCATTATATGCTACCTCCTTGATCGTGCCAATGTTCATGAGATTTCAGCTCTCGTGACTTATTCCAGTGTATGTCAGACATTTCCAGCCACTATGGAGATCTTGATCTATTTTATATCTTTAGCCTTTGTGGAGATCATGGTCCTTTGTATATCTTCATCATGGAGATTCTGATCTATGTATATTGTACGTGGTGATGACCACATATGTGTTATCATGTTTCATGCCTATTCATGGCCATTGTACTCTTATGTATCCGGGACTGCTATATGTATTTGCAGTTATATGCAGAGTTGTATTATGGTATTATGCTGATTGGGTGGCTGGTCGTCCATTTGGGTACCTTAATCACTTCACTTTTTGGATGGACTTATAATGTATTTCGGCCATCGTATAACCCCTCTGATCTCATACATTAGGGGGCATCTGTTATAGCGGATTTCACCACACTAGGTGAATCACACATTGTATGGCCTTCCCCTGTCCCACTGCAGACTCATTAGCCCCCTATGGACCACTTTTTGTCTTTTGATGTGTCCTTGATCATCCCTAAAAACATAAGAAAAGTGATATATGCGGCTTTTTCCCCGATAACCGCGTACATACGTGGATATTCCCTCTATAGTCGTGTACATTGGGATGTGTACATAATCCAAATCCTTTTGGAGCGTTCCTTGACTTGGATCCGACTCATATGACTCCTGGCCTTCCATATGCCTAGAGATCGCACAGATTCGACCTTTCAGTATCCCTTTGAAAAGCTATATAAGGAACCCATTGAGACATTGAAAGCATAAGAGAGAATTGAGAGTAATGAAACTATAGTCCATTGTTGCTAGAACTTATGCTTGAGTCTGCATCCCTTTGTCCCTTGGAGCACTGTTGTGTTCTTCCCAAGCTTGCCCTTTGTTAGTGAGCTTGCTATCGAAGTGATGGAGGATTGAGGTGGTGAAGGCCCAAGTGGGGGATTCAGTTTCTTCGGTTCGCAGACGTGCCGTCAGAGGTTGTCTCTATCTTGTAATCTATGATTCATAGTAATAGAAATATCTTTTCCTGTCCAGTAATGTGTATTTGAATGAATATTGTATCCATTGGAATATGTCAAATGCTTTTACATTATTGATTATATATGCTAGAATAGATCTAACACCATGAAATATAGTATGCTTTTATTGTTTACTTGTTGTTGAGGACGTGCTATAACAATTCAAGTTGAAGATTGGAAAGCTCAACGGGGATCTACTTCAACCGTCCGGAATAAGGTACGAGGTTCGATCCTTTAGTGTTAGACATTTTATTTCTATTGCATATTGGGAAAGATTTATTTCTGGAGTCTAGCTGTCTGTTGTGGTACCCCAAGCCATAGGAATTTCTCTCCGTAGCAAAAATCATAGGCTATGGTGTTAGATGTTTCAAATGATGATCATACCATTTTAAGATAGTAAGCTTTGTAGTATCTGAGACTCTCTTTTGGACTCTAAGCTTCAACCTGATATTGATATTTATTATTAATGACTCCAGTTGTTGAAAATATTTCTAGTAACACTTGAAACTTGTTAATCACTAGTCATGGATTTCGATTTTTCCTCTCATGAAGGATCCCATTTGGCTGTGCTTTTTTTCTATTTATTTTTTATTTTTTTATTTTCTTGTTTGTCTATTTTTTCTGCTTAAGGACCTTGGATATGCTAAAAGATAGTTCAAGTTTATATGATATTTTATTTCTCAATCCAACCCTACTGACACGATTATATTCCCGTTTTCACTTGACTACATCAACACTTGATAATTGACTTTGTGCTTCACAACATTCTACAACCTGCACTCTGGTTCAGTATGCCAATATGATTCAACGCATATGCAAACTCAATTGACACTGTGCATATTTTGTTGTGTTGCATATGTTTTGTGCAACTATAACATATAACCTCCTCACTTCATGCATTACTAGCTGTAGTTATGGTCTATCTTTGTGCATCTATCATAGATAGACTACACCATCCTACACATCACTCTTAATGTTTTTCTTCTACTTGTGTGTAGTATGCTCTTTGCTAGATTATGTTGTTCCAATTCCATGAGCCCTTGATACCCCAAAAAGAGAAGCTTTCCAAATCAGAGCACTCCCATTTTCACATATTCAATATTTTCTCAACACTCTAACTTGGCTTCTTATTTATACTTGTCTTGCGCAGATAGTATGACCATAGGTTGGTCATAGTGTCCCTTGTTTCTTGTTTCACGTATCTACAAAATTCACACTTCTACCACTTGTCATGTTCTACGCCACCAAGGTGTCATCCCTTGTGGGTTTCGCACATACTCGGTCCTTTTAATTATGGGTCTAGCACACTTTGGAATTGCTTCATGTGGGGTCTTGCACCCTTTATGTACCATCACTTTTGGGTCTTGCACACTTCCAGGACTTGTATATATGTTTAACTATTTCTTGCTTCCAAGCCTCTTACGCACTCCCAAACTTTGTCCAACCAAATATTTTGAATTTACCTTGAAGTAATATGCCTACATGGACTTAGGACTTACATATGCACCTTATGTACTTCCTCAAAATGGATGTCCTATGCTTCTTCGAACTTGCACAAGGACACTTAATGCTCTTTGACATCAGTTGCCATCAATGACAACCAAAGTTCAACATTCGGTAGGGGTTTGCAAAGTTTCCCTTCTTACTTGTAGGTCCATAAAGTAGTTTCTTTTATGAGAAATTTATGTACATAGTTTAATAAGATACATGTTGTTCAATAGAAGAAATTCTAGTATTTATAGGGTTTGCTTGAACTAATTTGTTATTATTTCATTTAATTTTCAGCATATCTATGATCTTCTTTTGAATTATCTTGATCTAGATTTATTGTTCTTGCTTGCTTCCAAGATAGAGTTTTCAGTTCATTCTAAATTTTATCATGCAATCATGGTCAAATAGTTGTATAACATCAAGAAGAGAGTCTTCTTTCAAAAAATAACCTTTTGAAATGTTTGAGTCATAATCTTATGCTTTTTTCTGGAATATTTCCTCGTAACTTCTTGAGTCCATCTTGTAACGTGTATGCAACCGTTGGGCCCAGAAATGACACCTATTTGACCACCTTTATCTACCTCTTTTTTCCTCATCCTACTCTATTATGCATGCTAAACAAATGTTTTTCCTTCACGTGGTCCCTCAAGTCATGCAGGTATGGTTAATCATTGTCTTATTTATTAATGCTTAGGATTGTGGTAATTAGGGCTTTACATCTTAAATTATGCTAATATATGGTGGTTTTATAAAGATAATTCGAGATGTAAAGAATACAGGTGAAGTGAGCCAAACATGCCATCCATTCCATCGTTGCTCAAAGAACGTGGTCCAAAGGTATTATTCCATGCGAGTTGTACAAGGGTAGCTGCAACAGCCTGCGACAGATTTGGAAACAATAGTGCACCGCTGCCCAGAGGTAGCTGCAATCCATGGAATATCTTCTCAATTAACCATGATCATTATTTCTATCTCGAATAACAACTTTCCTATATTTTCTGCTCTCATCTTGCCACGACTGTAACAACTCATTGTAATTAGGGAAGCCTCAAGATTAGAGATCTTCATGGCTGCCCGATAATAGTAGGAAGATGTTATGATTGTAATTGTATAAACACTGGGAACTATTCTGAGGCAGGGGTTGAACATTTAACCAAATTATTGTATCAGCTGTGAGGTTGCATGTTCATCTGCCACTTTCTAATACAAGGAGTTTGATTCTTCAGAACTTGATGTTTTAACGTGTGTTGCTTCCAGTATCTCTGTGTGAAGGCTGGGTCCGCCTTCCCACAGGGATTGCTGAGTTGATTAGGTATTTCATTTATTCTGTTGTGTGATTTTGTGATAACTCTCTTTATTTATAGTCAGCTGCAACAGTTATCAATTGCTGTGTGTCATTTGAATGATCAATAATTACATCTTTTGCAAAACTGCAGTGGTGTGGTGTGTCAGTCGACTGTTATGTTACATTAGAGGAAATTTCAACTCAAATGGGCCTTTTAACTTTTATTCAAATTCCATGTCATCATGTGTTAGCCAATGAAATTGCTTTAAATTTGAAATACCGTATAGGTCTTAAACACTTTTTTAATATAAATTTGGGGATAGGTATCATAAACAAAACTACTTTTTTTTTGTTTGTAATTTTGACATATCTCCCTGTGTTTTTACTCAAATTTCGATCAGGAGAGCTCGTTGGATGCGGAATTAAATTCTGCATCCAACGAGTACCCACTCGGCATACTTTTGACGGACACTGCTACCCCAAAAACAAGAAATACCAGAAAAAACGAAATGATGATATCAAAAATACAAACAAAAAAGTAGTTTTTTTCTTTTCTTCCTCCAAAATTAATAAATATTATTTTATTATTTTAACTATTATTTTACTAGTTCATTTTAGGAGGCCCATTTTGAGTTGAAATTTCCTCTAATGTGACTGTCTTTTATGCAACTGTGTGATAGCTGTAATAGACCTGTTCATCCCTAGTTCTTTCAATTGCTATTTTCTTTAGATCTTTGTAGTTTGTTCCTTCGCAATTATAATTGCATAATTTAATTCCTGTACTTTGAATTTCTAGAATAGCTGAATTTAATTTCTGTACTTCGAATTTCTAGAATAACTGAATCAGGATAGTTGAATGGATCTTTAGATGGTTTGGTAATTAGGGATTTTACTTTCTGCAAAAGTAATCTAGATGTTGTTTCCTGAATCTTTTAATTTTAGATTAAGGATTGTAAGAAGGTACTTGTGATTGCATTCTAGAGAAAGTAAATTAGATTAAGTAGATTATGGGATGAGTGTGGCTGAATAGAAAAATAGGTTCATTTACTTACAACATCAGCTACTTAGTGTTTAAATCATATATAGTACATATTATCCTTGAAATAAGAGACTTTTGTAGGTTGATAATTTATATTGAACACTTTGTATGTTGGATTTAATTAACTTGCATATAGGGTGCCCAACATTTTGGCGCCATTGCCGAGGAAGGATAAGTATTAGACACTATAGTATTTGCATCCAGTAATTATTTTTATTGATTCCTCTTCAGTTCTTTTTGGTTTTCATGTTTTGGGTTGCATGAATACAAGAAGGGTACATCATGATCATCTTATAAATTCTAGAACCCCACAGAATACTAACGTTTCAGGTGGTCAAGGCCGAGGGTGAAATCCAACATTGGGGAGAAGAACATTCATTGACGATCTGGTTGATAGAACTAATTCTTCTACTAGGGCTCTCTATCAGGAGATACCCCTAAAGAGGTGGACAGAGTTAGTACTGCAGGATCGACTGATCGAGATTTGATCTATCACATTAACGGGAAGGTTGTGACTAAAGAGGAGTGGACATAGTTCCATTAGAAATTCAACGACCAGTGGAAGGACAAAGAGGATAAAATAGAATAAAATATGAGTAACAGATGCGATCCCGAAGAGGAAGAAGAAATGGGAGAAAATCATCATCAGGAGGGTAATTCCCTCCCTGAAGGGACGCTAGCTACACTTCAGTTCCTGATTCAATAGCCAGAAGGGATATCCCCCCATGAAAAATATATCGCCATCGGTGTTCCCTCACTTTTACGGTAAAGCGATAGAGGATCCGGATGAATTTCTTTTCGAATTCGACATCCTCTGTCACAGCTATGACTACACCACCAATGCACGGAAGCTGAAATTCTTCCCTGCCACTTTGAAGGACAATGCATTATGTTGGTTTATGAGCCTAGGAGGCTGAACTGTCACTAACTGGGACAAGATGAAACATGTGTTCTTGGAGAAATATCAGGAGTATTGCAATACCAAGGATAAGAGAGAAGAAATATTTAAAATGGTACAGAAGGATGATGAAAGTCTAAAAGATTTTGTTGAAAGGATTTTATATAATGCGCGGAGAGCTAGATAGACTAATATGGGGTTAAATGTGCTCAAAACAATCCTACATCATGGGATTAGGGATGATTTCCTAGACATGTTAAACCTATTGGAAAGGGGGATATCTCCAAGGAGTCCTTTGAAAATATCATGGAACTGTGGAAAAGGTATTCCAGGGGGTTTTCTAGGAATAACAGACGGGACAAATGAGACAAATTAGAGCATGATGTCTTCGACAAAAGGTAGAAGTCATCTAATGGAGGAGCCACCCATGCAGAGATAGGAAATCTCCTCAAAAATTTAAAACAGGAATGATGAGCTCCATCTCCTCAGAGATAGACGTCCTAAGGGGAAAGAAGAAACAAGCAGTAGAGGATCTCACATTAGGTGTATTCTGCCCTAGATGTAGGAAGAACCACCCCCTGAAGGAGTGCCCACTCGACAAGGTAGAAGTGTGTTAGTTGTGCGAGCTGAACCATGATACAAAAGAATTCCCATCACTACCTCAAGTGAAGGCTGTTCTACAGTAATCAAATCCAGAGGTGGAACCGGCTTAGTTTATTGCACAGAAAAATCCCTCGCAGCCTCGAAATCAAGGTATGACTCAAGACTTGTTTCCATTTTCAAATAACATGAATAATTGGAATAATATGCAGCATATGAATACAAAATATCCTTCATCTTATTCTAATCCTCAATGGTACCCCTCTCAACCTTCAATGCAAAATTTTAACTCCTGGAACCCTTGTGAACAACCACCATAGCCACCAAACCAACATAATTCTTGGTCTCCTAGATGGAGGAATTTCCATCCAGGGAACTATTTTCCCCATAACCAACCCTCTAAAAAGATTCCACATCAAATGTTTCCTCAACAATCATATCCTCCTCAATAATATCCGTAGCCTTACCAGTAGTCGTAGCTGCAACTCCAGAATAATGCTGTCCCCAATATGCCGATACGACCTTAGATGCTTGCTCAACCTAACCCTAATCCAAATAATAAATCAGTCCATTAGTTTGAAACTGTCAACATGCTTGCTTACTCCATTACTCCTGTACCTTGCAACGATATCTGCTTATGATCAGGAAAGGTAGTGGAGCCTTTGATCATTGAGGATGTTCCATCCTCTGTGCATGAAGAAGGGATGAATCCATAGTATTTATCCAATACAATGACCCCCATTATCAAAGACGCTGAACATCCTACTAATATCCCAGCTGAAACATAGAACGACACATCTATCGACATACATCCTACCTAGTTGATTAGGGAACCACCATAACCTGAAAGATTAATGTTACCAAAGGTAGTGGGACAACCGTAGTTTAATCTCTTAGGAGAGTTAAAAAATATTTATGTTAAAATTCCCCTCCTTGAGGCCCTTCAAGACATACCTATTTATGCTAGAACTGTTCGGGATCTGTGTACAAGGAAACCAGGAAGGAAACCGAGGGATCCTCCCACTGTTCATGTCATAGGGAAATTATCTGCATTAATAATGGGAAAAACCCTCTTGGCCAAATATGATGAACCTGGGAATCCCACTATCACTATGTATATTGGGCTCACACAAATACCCAACGTACTAGTGGACTTAGGAGCAACAATTAAAGTTATGACTATTGAAACTGTAAGGAAACTTGGGCTCACTAATCTCAGGCCAACTCCTACCATTTTAGAATTGGCAGATAGATCCACTATTAAGCCTAAAGGAATCTTGGACGATCTTGTTATCTCAGTTGATTCTTGGGAGTATCCTGCTGACTTCTTGGTTTTAAAACCTAAGTCGCAGCTAGGTGGACACCCATTGATCCTAGGAAGGGCCTGGTTAGCTACGACTTATGCTTGCATCAGTTGTCGATTTGTGTCTATGACCATATAAGATGGAACCGAGATAAAGAACCTCAATCTCTATCCTCCAGCTCGTCTGATCTTAGAAGCTGAAAATCCGTTATGGATGGAGTCAGTGGAAGAAGAGGGCATTCAACCATTATTAACGATAGGGAAGGCCTTAACTTTTAAATATGAAACTGAATATGACGCCATTAATAATTTCATCAGTGAAACCACTTCTGTCAATAAGAAAATTTATCAGATCCTGAATGCTACTCTAAAAGAAGAGGAACAAGAAAATCTCACAGAAGAGGCATTAGTCAGTGACACTCACATAGTTCCAGTGTTGAAAAATTCAAAAAGTGTTCCTATCGAGGTAGAGTCTACAAAACCCCTGAATATTAATCCCAGCCTCTCCCCAGATGAACATAAGCACCTGATCACTCTCTTATAAAAACATAAGGGGGCATTTGCTTGGGAGTACACAGACATGAGGGGAATCCACTCTAATCTGTGCACCCATCACATTTATATCAAAAGTGACTCCCAGCCTGTGTGCCAGCCTCAATGATGAATGAACCCCAATATTAGGGATATAGTGAAGGAAGACATTCAGAAACTCTTGGAAGCAGGATTTATATATCCCATTTTAGACAGCGAGTGGGTGTCTCCACTCATAATAGTACCCAATAAGAATGGTGAATGGAGAGTCTGTGTGGATTATAGAGAACTAAACAAGGAAACATAGAAAGATCACTTTCCCCTGCCTTTCGTCAATCAAGTACTTGACACCTTATCCGAGAAGAATTTCTTCTCCTTCCTGGATGGGTTTAGCGGGTACAATCAAATTCAGATTGCTCCTAAAGACCAGGATAAAACTACCTTCACCTGTCCCTGGGGAACTTTTTCATATAGAGTGCTTCCCTTTGGTTTGTGCAATGCACCAACCACATTTCAAAGAGTTGTGATTGGCATTTTTTCAGAATTAGTTAATCATAGTATGGAAATTTTTATGGATAATTTTACTCCCTATGGCAAATATTTTGAAGAAGCCTTGAAAAACTTCGAAAAGGATTTAACTCACTGCGAATAGACCTAGCTATCTTTAAGCACTGAAAAGTGCCATATGATGATGACTGAAGGAGTGGTGTTGGGGCATTTTATCTCTGCTGATGGAATTCAGGTGGACACCTCTAAAATCAAGGTGATAAAAAATATACCTACTACTGTAACTCAAAAAGAAGTGCGAAGTTTCTTAGGGCATGCTGGATACTACAGAAGATTTATAGAAAAATTTTCCAAACTTGCTTCTCCTTTGTTTTCACTATTAATGAAGGATGTGCAATTTATTTGGAATGAGGCATGCTAGACAACGTTTGTTAAACATAAGGAGAATCTCTCCACAACTCCTATCTTAAGAGGGCCCAATTGGACCCTGCCTTTTCACATTTCTTCAGATGCTTCTGATACCGCCATTGGAGCAATTTTAGGATAGCAGGATGGTAAATCACCTTATGCAATTTATTATATTAGAAAAAATCTTGCCTCTACTGAACTTAATTATACTGTAACCGAGAAGGAGTTTTTAGCCATTGTTTACTACATTAACAAATTTTGACATTATATCACTGGATATCCTTGATTTATGCACACTGACCACTCGGACATCAAATATCTAATAAATAAACCTGTTACCAATGCTAGGGTAACTAGGTGGCTGTTATTATTACAAGAATTTGATATCACCATTATAGACATACCTGGAAAAGAAAATGTTGTCGCTGATTTCTTATCTCGTTTTACTAAGAGTGATGATAATTTTCCTGTTGAGGACTCTTTTCTAGATAAACACTTATTTGCAGTTTTAGTTCACTCCCCTTGGTATGCAGATGTCACTAACTACTTGGCTGCAGGAAAGCTTCCAGCACATTTTTCCAAAAGAGAAAAGAGGAAAATTATTCAACAAAGTGCTAGGTATTGTTGGATACACGGTCATCTCTCCTACATAGGCCTTGATCTTAAGATCAGAGGATGTGTAAGAGAAGATGAAATATTCCATATTTTGAAGGCCCGCCATGATGATCTTTGTGGGGGACATTTTGCAGACAGGAGGACAGAACACAAAGCATTGAGAATGGGCTACTATTGGCTGACCCTTTTTAGGGATGCAAAAAGATATGTCCAGTCTTGTGATAGCTGCCAGAGTATGGGCCAACCCAATAGATTAGATCAAATGCCTCTTCAACCACAACTGGTGGTTAAACCCTTTGACAGATGGGCCTTAGATTTTGTTAGTCCTATCAGTCCTCATTCTAGGTAAAATGCCTACATCTTGGTCTGTACCGACTATATGACAATGGGTGGAAGCCGCAGCTTTGGTGAAATCCAATGACCGGGATGTGATCGATTTCTTGTATGGTGAAATATTTACTCGTTTCGGAGTACCCAAGGAAGTGGTTACCGATGGAGGACCTCAGTTTGTGTCCTATCAATTTGAAGCTCTGCTACGAAAGTACCATATTCAACACCGGATAGCTTCACCATACCATCCCCAAGCCAATGGCCAGGTAGAAAGCACCAATAAAGTTATTGAAGCCATCCTTTCCAAAATGGTCAAGAGCCATCGTCGAGATTGGGCTGATAGAATTTTGGAATATTTATGGTCATATCGTACTACTTGGCGCAATACTACAGGTTTATCTCCTTATGACTTGGTGTATGGGAAAAGTGTTGTCTTCCCTATTGAATTTGAAATTAAAACTTTGAAGACAACTATGGAGGTAAACTTAGATGTGACCGAAGCCCAGAAGAGAATATTGAATCAATTGAATGAACTTGATGACAACCATTTAGCTACTGTGGATCAAACAGTATTAATCCAGCAATAGAGATCCAATTGGCACGACCGATTCATCAAAAAGAAAGTCTTATGCGAAGGAGACTGGGCACTATTATACGATTCAATATTCAAAAGGGAATTCAAGGGTAAATTATGCACAATATGGTTGGGCCCATACCTGGTAGACAGAGTATTTGATAATGGTACAATCCTCCTAGTAACCATTGATGAGAATCGTGTACCATTATTTGGTAATGGTCACAGGCTATGACTGTACCATAAACCCATTTCAAAAGATGCATTTACTTCACAGATTGCAGCTGATCCGGAATACCAGTTAGAACAAAGGCAGGAATCTTTCTCGACACTGTTAATCCTTAGATAATCGTTGCAAAATCTCACATAAATTTTCTGTACATAAATAAATTGATTTTTTTAAGTTTTTTTTTCCCTTTTGCACTTTATTCATTTTTCTTTTAGAATAAAATGTGCAGGGAAGCGCCTAAGGAGTGGTGGTCATTATCGGGCCTATTGACTAGTGTCATCCTTCTGTAACTTCCTGCATTAGAAGAAAGTTCCTTGAACAAATCTATTACAGCCGTAACACATTCCTTTATCCCGTTCCGCGCAGCTGCAACACTGTAAATTCCCACCCTTTACCCCATTTCTGCGCAGCTACAATACAATAAATTCCTGCCCTTTAATCTGTTCCATGCAGCTATAACACCACAAATTCCCACCCTTTACTCCGTTTCGCGCAGCTGCAACACCGTAAATTCCCTCCCTTTACTTCGTTCCATGTAGCTGCAACACTGTAAATTCTTTCCCTTTACCCCGTTCCGCGTAGCTGAAACACCGTAAATTCCCACCCTTTACCTCATTTTTTGGCAGCTGTGACACCGTTTCACTTTGGTCCATTTTCACCTTTTCCGGCAGTTGCGACACCGTTTCACTTTGGTCCATTTTCACCTTTTTCGGCAGCTACGACATCGTTTCACTTTGGTCCATTTTCACATTTTTTGGCAACTGCAACTCCGCTAAAACTAGCTAATTTTGCTATAAATCCCAGCCACAACTCTGCTAAACTACTTGATTTTTCTATGGTCTACGGCTGCGACTCCTCCATTCTTGGCAGAATTCTTAGCAACCTTGGTCAGCGACTCCTCTAGTTTGGGATCTAATTTCTGATGCCGATGATCCCGATTTATTTTTCAGCATTCATCATGATTTTGACAAAATTGACACGATGGTTTTGGTTCACCTGCAGAAAAGGTCATTCTAGCATAACTGCAATAATGATTAAATTTAAATGGCTACACTTCACACGCACTACTATTTTCCAAAGGTCACCCTTCATTGCATATTTTCGAAGGTATGGTTCTGATTGTTTACTTGATTAAGCATTAATTAGATCTGACAACATTAATCATACCTTCCTCTCCATGCTCATTATTACACCTGCATATCGTTAACTGTCCACTCGTATGACTTAATGGCTATTTATGATACCTGATAACTGCCACCTTTCCTAATTTGGAAAAAAAAATTCAAACATTTATATGCTCTGAAACTTTCCAAATTTACCCAACTCCACTCTCAGCTGTTCATGCATACTTTGTGCTCTAATCTCCATTGTCGAGACCTATAATCTGTCAGATTGAGACACACTTCTGAAGTCAAACAAACATGGGTATCCTAGCTCGGTATGAACCTCCCAATATGCAAGAACTAAGAATAAATGCCAAAGTTTTTGCTATTTTTGAAGCCGAGGGCTGGACTGAGTTCTTCCAACGCCTGAATGAGTTTAATCACGAGAAAACTCTACAATTCGCCTTAAATCTTACAGAAACCCACTCAGAGGTGCAGGGGTTATGTATTGAAGTGTTTGAAGCGATAATGACTGAGGTCACTGGCCTTCCTTAGGTGGGCAGAGACTAGTTTGGTCGAAGAACCCCCAATGCTGCTGCAGTACAAGATTTTTTGAGAGAGGGGGAGCACATTCGACACTCACGGAGAGGGATAGAATTACAGTCATTGCCTCAGCCATGGGATCAAGTAGCAATTTTCCTCAAAAAGTATATCACCTATGAAGGTAGGTATAAAATGGTTTATTACTCTGAATTTCCTTTATTATCTCATATCCATCATAGGGCCGTACTGAACATTCCATTTTACCTATTAAATGATTTACAACATATGGCAGGGTTTGTAAGATCAGCCAACCATCCAAACTCCTCCCTTACCCACCATGGCCTAATTAAATTAATAATTTTATGGGCCTTGGCTCAACGGAACCAAACCTCGAAGCAATTTACAGGTTAAATTCAGGAACACGCCCTTTTGTCTAGTGTTCTAATAGAAGAGGAGGTAGAAGTACTTGTACTCCTGGGGCCTGTTCAAAACCAAGAAGATCCTACCAATCAACAGTTGGGGGGAAATGAAGAGCAACAGGAGGTTCGGAGTCCCTCCAATTTAGTTGGGGGGGGGAATGATATTGGATTGCAGGATTAGTCAGAAGACCAAGTAGCACAATTGGAGGAAAATGCACAAGAAAACCATGCAGAGAGATTAAATAATATGGCAGCTCTGACAGCAAAGGCTGAAACTAGAGCAGCATTAGATGCTGTGACAGCTGAAGCCGAGGATGTTAGAGCCATGATAATAGAAGAAAACATGTAGGTCTTGACCATTGAATCTTCCCCTGAATGGGGAGGGACTCTGATCGAGGAAGAACAAGAAAATGTTGAAACATGAGAGGATATCCCTTCCACATCAGCTGCAAATCTGGAATTTCCAGCATCATGGAGAAAAAGGAGGAGATCAAAAGATGAAATATGAGCATCACCATCAATAAGATGAAAAAGAACCAGGTTAGTTACAGCAGTAGAAGTAGCAAGGGAAATATGGGCAACCATAGAAGCACAGATCAAATTCTCCACTATGAGACCCAAAGCAAATGATGCCCCACAAGAACTGTCTGTAGAAGAACCTCAAATTGAGGGACTCCTGTATGAAAATGGGTTATTAAAGGAGGAAGTACAATCACTATGAAAAGAACTAGAAAACATGAAGGAATCATGCAGGAAACAGGTGGAAAGGAAGCTGCACACACTGGTTGAGGTTGTATACCAAGTAGAAGGATCAACTCCTGGTGAGGCTAGTGATGAGGAAGAAAGAGTGGTTTGTCCTGTGTGTGGAGAAATCTTTAACGAGTAAGGTTACAAAGTCATAGTTCATTCCTTTGTGATACAACAACCCGTACCTATAGCTATGGAAGAACAAGGACAACCTGACCGGAAGGATGGTGAATCTCCCCAAGAGAAACTCAAACAAAGGGAAGTAGCAGAGATACAAGATGCTAATACACAAGAACCAACATCTTTGAATATTCCTATTGAAGTTTCCATCCAAGTTGGGATAGATGAACTAGTGGTCGAGGTTATTCTTGATTTTGTTGAAGAAGTTTGTGTTGTGCCTCCTAAAACTTCTCAGGACACAGAAATAATAGATATGGAACTCCAGCAGCAGAATGATGATGAGGTTTAACAGGACGCTGATACATAAGAACCAACATCCTTGAATATTATTCTTGAAGTTGCCACCCAAATGAGGGAAGAAGAAGAACCAGGGATTGAAAATATCCTGGAATTTAATGAAGAAGTTTGCATTGTGACTCCTGAGCCATCTCAGGACACAGAGATAATAGAAATGGAATCCCAACAGTAGGAGAGTGAGGAAGTTAACCAGGATGTTGCTACACAAGAAACAACATCCCTGGAAATTTCTGTGGGGAATCTCAGGTTGCAACAAGAATTCAAACCTGGGATGGTCATAATTCCTGATTTGGATTTAGGAGAGGATGAACAAATGCAATCACAATCCTCGGGGGACACTGAAATCCTCGAGGAAAAACTCCATATTTTAGAAGACATGAAAGCAAATCTATAATACCATCAGCATGAAGATAGAGAAGGGCAGGGCTCTGTTACATAATAACCAGCAGCCTTGCATCCCACTGTTGAAGCTCCAACTGATAATTAGGTTGATAAGGAGATTAAAATTCAAGAGGAGGTTGACCCACAAGAAGCAACATCCTTGCAAGTAGCTACTGAAGTTGCTATAGGAGAATTCTATTACACAAGAACCAACATCTCCAGAATTTGTTTTAGAATCACCTATGGTTGAAGTTACTGCAAAAGAATTCGAGGAAGGGACGCTGCTACACAGGAAACGACACCCCCATAAGTGATCTTAGAAGTATAGGATGTTCAATTTGGCACATCAGGTGATAAGATATGGACTCAATTTCCTCAAAATTTTATCAATTTGGATTCTGATAATGAAATACATCCTGAAGAAGAAGAAACCCTGAAGCTTACAAAAGAAATCTTTATCCTGAGAATAGAAGTGAGGAAGTGGGGGAGTCAAGTAGAGAGATATCAGGAAGGGATGGTTTCCTTCGCTGAACATATAAAGACCATCATGGGATTGAAGGAAAAATGGGTAGAAGAACTAATGACCCAAAAACTCCATGGGGAGGAGTTACAGAAGGAGCTAAAGGATTTGAAAAAGTTTAAATCCATGCAGGTGGAAAAATATCAGCTGTATACTCTTTCTCAGGAATTGTTGGGTACTAGACTACCATCTTCCTTTTACCCTGTGTTTTTATTTGAGCAGTTAATTTGGTTTAAATTGAGGGCTGTAAAAGAAGGGAGGCCATATGAAATAGCAACCTCAGCTAAGTTCCTGGAAACATATTTGGGAAGTGATTTGGAGGACCAAAATTTGCTGTGTGAGATTTATTTGCATGAGTTGGCTTGCCCTTTGGACCGCCATTCAAATCCTGTCCCTTTCTTAGGTGATGTTCAACTGAGGGATTTTGCCTCCTTTGTGAGCAATCATGTTCAATGGGAAAGGTATTTATAGACGTTCTCTCTCAATGAGGCCCACTCTAATATTTGGATTTGAAGTGAACCTCAGAATCCCGGTCTTCTCCTTACTTGACATCAGAGTTTACTCTCGTGTCCCATCCAAACTTGACATATAATGGAACTTCAAGAAAGGGTTATTTCTACTTGTACCAACTAGATTTCCATGCATGAACAAGTGTCTTTGGAAGGTAGTCAGCACATATGGCAGGTTTCCTTTCCAACCCTTAGAAATAGGGACCCCTACTATTACATGAATTTTGAACAAGCACTTTCCAGGATTGAGGGTTATGTTGGATGCATGAGGGAATGTGGGGTTACTCAGATTTAAATTTCCTCTCATCTGGTGACCAGAAAAACTGTACAGGGAATATTTATCAGTAACAAGGGCAGAGGAGCAGAAGTGTTGGAGATATTGGGTTGTCCATAAGGGATATGTAGAAAAACAATGACCATCTGAATTCCCATACAACTTTTCTTCTCTCCATGAATAAAGAACAAAGCCAGATTCAGATTTAGAATAATGGAGGTTGTTGCATGAGGACATGCAATAGGATAGTTGGGGGGAGATGTTGGGCCCAAAAATGACCCCCTTTTGACCACCTTTATCTACCTCTTTTTTCCTCATCCTACTCTATTATGCATGCTAAACATATGTTTTTCCTTCACGTGGTCCCTCAATTCATGCAGGTATGGTTAATCATTGTCTTATTTTATTAATGCTTAGGATTGTGGTAATCAGGGATTTGCATATTAAATTATCATAATATATGGTGGTTTTATAAAGATAATTCGAGATGTAAATAATACAAGCGAAGTAGTCTGAACATGCCTAGGGAGGGATGGACATTCATTGCTGAGTTGATCGCCATCCATTCCATCGTTGCTCAAAGAACGCGGTCCAAAGGTATTATTCCATGTGAGATGTACAAGGGTAACTGCAACACACTGCGACAGATTTGGAGACAATAGTGCACCGCTACCCAGAAGTAGATGCAAACAACAAGATATCTTCTCAATTAACCATGATCATTATTTCTTGCTCGAATAACAGCTTCCCTATATTTTCTGCTCTCATCTTGACACAACTGTAATAGCTCATTGTAATTAGGGCAACTTGAAGATCAAAGATCTTCATGGCTGCTCAATAATAGTAGGAAGATGTTATGATTGTAATCGTATAAATACTGGGAACTATTCTAAGCCATGGGTTGAAATTTTAACCAAATGATTGTATCAGCTGTGAGGTTGCATGTTCATCTGCCACTTTCTAATACAAGGAGTTTGATTCTTCAGAACTCGACGTTTTAACGTGTGTTGATTCCAACATCTTTGTGTGAAGGTTGGGCCCGCCTTCCCACAAGGATTGCTGAGTTAATTAGGTATTTCATTTATTCTGTTGTGTGATTTTGTGATAAATCTCTTTAATTACAGTCAGCTGCAACCGTTATCGATTGCTGTGTGTCATTTGAATGATCAGTAATTACATCTTTTGCAAAACTGCAGTGGTGTGGTGTGTCAGTTGACTGTTAGGTTAACTGTCTTTTATGCAACTGTGTTATAGCTGTAACAACCCTGTTCATCCCTAGCTTTTTCAATTGTTGTTTTCTTTAGATATTTGCAGTTTGTTCCTTCGCAATTATAATTGCAGAATTTAATTCCTGTAGTTTGAATTTCTATAATAGCTGAATTTAATTTCTGTACTTTGAATTTCTAGAATAACTGAATCAGGATAGTTGAATGGATCTTTAGATGGTTTTGTAATTAGGGATTTTACTTTCTGCCAAAAGTAATCTAGATTTTGTTTCTTGAATCTTTTAATTTTAGATTAAGGATTGTAAGAAGGTACTTTTGATTGCATTCTTTAGAAAGTAAATTAGATTAAGTAGATTATGGGATGAGTGTGGCTGAACATAAAAATAGGGTCATTTACTTACAGCATCATAGTACTTAGTGTTTAAAGCATATATAGTGCATATTATCCTTGAAATAAGAGACTTCCATGGGTTGATAATTTATATTGAACACTCTGTATGTTGGCTTTAATTAACTTGGATATAGGGTTCCCAACAACAACGCATGTTATATTTTTCCAAATTGCAATGTTTTATTCCATTATCAGTATATCTCTTCTATCAAAAGTGTTTGAATATATTAAGGATATCTATATTATTCAAAACTAAATGAAAAATATAGCATTGTATAGAATATGAAATTAAGTACCACGATTTCTTTTTATTTTAGTAGTTCTTTCATAAAGGTCATAATCTGTGACTAAATAAAAAATTGAATGGTTGAATGAAACCACATGTTTGGGTTGAGCTAATAATTCATATAAGTACTTCGGTAGCATTTATACATACATGTTCATTGACTCAACAGTTGTAGGGGCCTCACTTCCTCAGATTTATTACACGTAACATCAACCTACACAATACAATAACAAAAACCCCGTAGCACCCCATATAATTTACTGGTACAATAGTAATGGTTCACCCACACACGTGGAAATTCTCTATATTTATTTAATGTACAAGAATATTTAGAGTACAAATGCACTCTCATTCTAAGTTCTTAAACCCCTATTACCTTTTTGTTCAACCCTACTCAACCAACATTGTAAAATTTCTTGATTTTACCCTTACCTACTCAGCAATCATAAATTGAGATATTTGAGTATTAAATTATGGTACATGATTTTTTTCAGAGTTTCCAACTATATAAATAATTAAAACGAGATCCATGCAACAACATAGCCCCTGTTGTTTTTTTATTAAGTTGATGAAACATAGATAGGAGCATGATGTAGAGATGCTAGAGAAACTATCATCTTAAGAGAACTCATCTTTCCTAAATTCTTAATGTATGAGGGGGTTTGTTAGTGTATTAAGTTGATCCAAAGAACTATGACCTGTGTTATATGTATTTTTTTATATTAATGCATTTAGTCTACTGTTTCTATCTTGTAGTTGTAAATGGAATGCATCAAACTTACAGTTGTTCCAATGTTGTTAGGATCCCAAGCTATTGTGGAAGTGTCTCATTAAGACTATTTGAAGCAAAGATCTTGAATTTAAATATACTATAATATTTAATTGTTGTTTTCTTTATTTTGTAGTTGTTGGGCTCCATTTTCACCATATTTTCCACATAATACGTCTTTTATTCCTAAGCCATTTTCACGCATTCAATCCATAGTATATAATCATTTCCTGACATCAAGCCTCCATCTAAGACTTAATATGTTTTTTTGGTTAATATATATGATTTTCTAATGTTTTTAGTAATTAAAAGTGTATTAGGATACATTTTTTCTATTGATTGTTGCATGAGTTTTATTTTTGCAATTCTATACCAGTTTATGTATCAAGGAATACATTCATGAATGGAATACTCTCACACTTCCAAATCAAATTCTGCCACTTGGATGAGTCCTTTGGGTGCTTCTATATGGAGAGATTTCCATCATACCTCACCCTATTTACACGTGTGGGTCTTGAACTTATGGCCAAATATTTTCAATTAATTTGCAAAAATTACTAAGCTAGCAACTTCCGCCTTATTTTTTACGTAATTGAAGAATAATTTGGAAAAACTAAAACATGAGCTTTTCTCCAAGTATAGAAAATTGGTGACATCAATGGTTGTTTCTCAAAATTCATAATGATTGAGGATAAATAGGTGGTGCTTTAATGAAAATTTTCCCAAATGGACTGTTACACCCATGATTAAATAGCATAAATTCCTAAACTATCAACTTCCACATTCCTTTCTAAGTAACTGAAGCAAAATTTCAAAAAATGAAGAAATGAGTTTTTTCCAGCACAAGATAAATTGCATAAGATGTTGAACATTTCTAAAAATTTGTAACGATGTATAGGATCTCAGTGGTTATTTAATACGAATTGGCTCAAATGACTGTTACGCCCAAAATTCAATGTGGCATTTTTTTTTTCTAAATTTAGCAAATATGTTGGACAAATCTAAGTGTGGGGTGATAAGTTGTATATGTAATAGTAGTATGGGAAGAATTTATTCTTATTTTCCAATTTTTTTAGTGTTAGAGAGGTTTGAGAGATGAGAAAAGAGAGAAATCGTGGTTTCTTTGTAAACAGTAAGATGTTGTATCTGTAATTTTTTTCTAAACTGAGTTGCTAATGGAGATATGATATTTTCTGAAGTAGTGTTCTTATCATTCTTTTCACATAGCCTGATACAAGGTAAACTCCCCATAGGAAAGGGTCCACCTGTTGGAAGTGAAGTTTTCTTTATTTTCATTTTGTTTAGTGAGAATTTCTAATCTAGTGTATGTTTCTACTATTTTTCATTATATAAATTTTTGTCAAGATCATATTGATTTGGTATGTTATGTTGCATATTTGCATTCGACTTGTTCATAGTAGCATTCTTTGGTTATGTTCTTTACAATTGTATTTATTTTTCATGGTCATATACATATAATTTCATTCCATTACAAGCATAGATGTTCAACATGTACATAATAGTTTTTTTCCCTTCAATTATAGAAACATTTTATTGTGTTAAAGAAAAAATATGTATTCAAGCTCTTAATAGAATTAGAATTAACTTTTGAATTTGTTCTAGATATATTATTTCTTTCCAGTTTTAGAGATTAGAGATATTTTTCAAGCAATTTTCTTCACATGGCATTATAGGATCTACATTGGCTACTTGTTAAATAAACTTTTGATCTAGTGAAGTTCTTTAGTTTAGTGGTGTGTTTGAAATGTTATATATTTAATAGATACCGGGTCTTAAGATATATCTTCATTTGTTGAAGAAGAAGAAACTCTATTTTTCATCATTTATTAACTCATCCGTACATAGATCAGAGTTGGAATTTACCTTAGAAAATACAAGAACACCTTCCTCAAGGGAAAGTGAAGATTGTCTTTTAAAATATTTATTGCAACCAAACATCCTAATCTAAGATATGAACTAAAATATATCAATAAAAAAAAATAGAATATTTTTAATCATATTTAGATTTATCATCATATTTAGATTTAGAACAATTTATGTCTCTAGCATCACATTAGATCATGGATTTAATTATTTTAATTTAAATGTGTGTGTTTTATTTATCAAATAAAATTTACTTTGAATTATATTATTTTTTCTTTTCATTTCAGTTCACATAAGACTTTTAAAATATTTTTTGCTTTTTGTTTTTCTGTGCCAACTTTGATACTCAACCTTAAACACAATTCTTAGGCATTAGTTATTTCATATTTCTTGCAAATTGTCATATTAGACGTCTTATCGGTACTACGACACTTAGATTAGGATTGTTTTTGAATTTAATTTAGTAATTTTTTTATTTTTGCATTTCAATTTTACTCTCGGGTTTTTATTTCAAGTTGGTAGCTTTATCAAATGCTACAGGAGAAAGCCATTGAATATTGGGATCAAACTCGGGAGATAATATCTTGTGATCCAATTGCTACATATTGTGGTGTTGGAATTTTTTTCAAATCATGCTCATATTTCATTCATAGTGTATTGAAGTGTGTTTGTCAGCATTAATTGTTAGCTAGATTATGCTAGACAAGAAGATCTAGTCCCGCATTTTTTGTGTCTGCACTTCTAAGTTTACAAACTCCTGGTCTGATAATTCAATGTTTCGGTGAATTATTGATTGCATATATTTTTCCTGTCATATTTGGCATCATTTCCTAGAAGGTTCTAAAAGTATTAGAGATTAGGTAGGTGGGTAGGGTGCTTTTAAATTACACATATTGGGGGAGGAGGAACAGTAAGACGTAAGACACCATTACTTCATAAATTCTGAGCATATTTTAGCTTGATGCATTCACTTTGGTGAGTTTCTCCAAATCCAAGTTTGTTCATTTTTGCAAGATTCATTGTAGAATAATTTCTTATTTTTATGCAAGTATGTTTTATTTTAGTTTAATTTGTAGAAAGATAAAGAGAAGCTAACTTGTGTGAAAAAAGATAACTTGGTGACAACAGGGTCTTAGTAGCTAGGTGACACTTTGAGAACATGGTTGAATTTGCTTCAAATAGTGTGTTTTAGTTTTATAATTAATTAATTTGATTTTTTTAAAGATAAATTTCAATTAGTTTTAGGTGTTGTAAGAACCTTTTGTACTAATCCATGTGTGAGACAAGCAATATTAACCATCCAAAAGAATATGTTAAAGAATTTGTTAAGCAAAGAGGGGCTCATCACTTCAAGGAATTTCTCAAATCCTTGTTCCAATATCAAAACTATCACTGGATATAGATATGCACTTTGTGATATGGAAGAGATGCAATAGTTCCATGAGCCACATCTATATCAAGAAGATATCAAATATTTCTTTGAGTATCCTTGCCAATTTGCATAGGAGATCAAAGAATCATGGACATTAGGGACCAAAGGGAAAAAGTTGGAACGAGAAACTGAAGAGTTCTTATCATCTTCGTCACCAGATCTAGATGTATTGAGCATTCGAGAGTTCGATGTGACAACTTTTGAAGAAATCAATGGCATGGAAACTAGAGAAGAATATAAATATTACATCGAGACAAGGTTCCAAGTAGTCGTTAGGCCTCATCACTCCATACTTCAAGAATTATTGGCACCATCTACATCAAAGCAACTGGTCCCTCATTTTCTGGTATATATTAAGGCATATTTTTCAAATTTGAACTTGAGCACATTTATAATTGTGTTACGCCCATGTTTTCATTGGAAGTATTCCTACACTTGAAATAGGATTTCTTTTTCAAGTAAAGTAGGATAGTGTATATAATGTAAATAAATAAAGTAGTAAACATAAAAATACATCCAATTGTGAAAACTAATTTATTGGCGCAATTGGACATGAGCCTTGCTTGAAAACCAGGAAACTAGGAGAAGAACTATTAATAAATTTATGTAAGTTTTTTTTTCTTTTTGTAATATGGTTCCTCAAAATCAATTTTGTTCTAGGCGTGTTTCGGTTGATGTGAGATTCCTTAAGGCTCACCCTCCGACAAACTTCATTTCATCGACACCAGCACATCATCTGGGATTGAGGTTAGAGATATCATAGTGCCTTGGGATTTTCATACATCAGTGGAAAATATCCTTCTTGTGTATCATGTGAATGCATCAACATCTCTTGATTAACAAATCTTGTAGGTGACTCAACCTTAATACATTTATTTGTACCTATCAAGATGCACTAAGTTACTTTACCACTCATTATCATTAAATGTGAGTTGATTCACACTAGTTAATGACATACATCAATGAATGGTAATTTCTTTTCATGATCAACATCAGTACATGTACTCATATGACAAGAATTGTACCTCAGATTTGTGTAGTGGTTGAAGATTATATAATTTCATGGTTCCAAAATAAACTTGCAGTTGTTTTTTTCTTGTAGAAGTGTGTATTGTTCCAATAATGGATTCCCTTCAACAACATCCACTTTAGTAGTATGCTCCATATTTCCTCACCTTGTTTGCATGAGGACATGCAAACCCTTAGGTGTGGGGGAGGAGCATTTTTAGATTTTTTCTTCACCATGATCTAGTTCCTCATCTAGTTAGAATATTTATCTCTCTCGCTCTCTCTCATATTTTTAGAAGAATTCATATTTGACATGCATTATTTTTCAGCCTTCAGTCAACATGTATGAGTTAGACACAGTCCTATTTCTTCCTACATGACATAATTCAAAAGAAGAAGGTAACTTGAGGTAAAACTAGTATAATAATCTTTAATTTACTAAACATTAGGAAACTCTTATGGATAACCACATTCCATAGTATTCATCATCATTTATACAACATCCTCATTTTTCATTAAACCCTCCGTTTTGAGTCCACTTTCCATACATCATCGCCACTCAGTAACCTTTATCATAAAATCCATGTATATGAGAATGAAAGCAAAAGTTATTGTGATATATTAGTATACAAGTCAAGAAGATTATAGAGATATTCTTTGTATGCATCATACATATTCACCAACCATTGAATATTCTCTAAAAGGATGAAGTCATGGATTCCAACTCAAGCAAAATACCACATGTAAATGCTGGTATTTAAGCTATGATGAAGTACATATTGCCCAAGCTTCTTTAATTTGCATAAGTAAAATCTCACTTCCTCACTTAGTTGGCATGGGGGAATGCTAATCCTTTGGTCTGTTGGAGTGTTGGGTTCCATTTTCGCCACATTTTCCACATAATAAGTCCTTTATTCTTAATCCATTTTCCCACATTTAGTCCATAGTATATAATCATTTCCCATCATCAAGCATCCATATACGCCTTAATAATATGTCCTTGTGGTTAATACATCTAATTTTATAATGTTTTTAGTGATTGAAAGTGGATTATGCTAAATTTTTACTACATATGGTTGCATGAGTTTTATTTCTACAATTCTATACCAGTTTCTGTACGAAGACATAAATTCTTGAATGGCATACTCTCACACTTCCAAATCAAATTGTGCCAATTGGATGAGTCTTCTAGGTGCTTCTATATGGTGAGGTGTCCATAATACCTCACCTAGATCACACATGTTGGTCTTGAAGTTATGGTCAAGTATTTGCAATTAATTAGCCGAAATTACTAAATCTCCAACTTCCGCCTTAATTTTTGAGTAATTGAAGAATAATCTAGACAAACTAAAACAAAGTTTTTTTTCTCCCAGTATAGAAAATGAGTGACAATATGGGTTTTTTTATCAAAATTCGTAATGATTGAGGAGAAATCGATGATACTTTAATGCAAATTTTCTCAAATGGACTGTTACACCCAGAATTAATTAGCAAAAATTTCTAAACTGCCAACTTTGGCATTACTTTCCGAGTAATTGAAGAAAAATCTCGTAACATGAAGACATGAGTTTTTTCTTGCATATGATCAATTGAGTAATACATGGAACATTTCTCAAAATTTGTAAGAGTGTAGGAGATATTAGTGGTTATTTAACATGAATTGACCCAAATGGCTGCTATGCCCAAAATTTAATGTGGATTTTTTGCTTTCTAAATTTAGAAAAAATGTTGAATGAATGTGAGTGTGAGGGGATCAATTGTTTATGTAGTATTAGTATGGGAATATTTTCTTCTTCTTTTCCTCTTTTTTTTTTTTTTTATATTAGAGGGGTTAGAAAGCTAAGAAAAGAGAGAACTTGTGGTTTCTTTGTAAACATTAAGATGCAAATGTTTTTCTTTTTCTGAATTGAGTTGCTAATATAAATATAATATTTTCTATCGTAGTGTTCTTATCATTCTTTTGACATAGCCTAATTCAAGTTTCACTCCCCATAGGAAAGGGTCCACCTGTTGGAAGTAAAGTCTTCTTTCTTTTCATTTTGTTTAGTTAGCATTTCTAATGTACTGTATGTTTCTGCTATTTTTGATTGTATAATTGTTTGTCAAGATCATATTGATTTGGTTTCTTATGTGTTGCATATTTGCATTCTACTTGTTCACATTTTCTTTCTTTGGTTATGTTCTTTACAATTATATTTAATTTTCATAGCATATACATTTCATTCCATTGCGTATATAGATGTTCAACATGTACACATTAGTATTTTTTTCTTTTCCTTGAAATATAGAAGTATTTTATTGTGTGAAATAAAAATTATGTATTCAGGTTCTCAATAGAATTAGAATTCAATTTTGAATATGTTATATATATATATATTATTTTTTTCCACTTTTAGAGATTAGAGATATTTTTCAAGCAGTGTTCTTTACATGGAATTACAGGATCTACTTTGACTACTTGTGTTAAATAGACTTTTGATCTAGAGAATTTATTTAGTTTAGTGTTGTGTTTGACATGTTATATATTTAATAGATATAAGGTATTAACATCTATCTTTATTGGTTGAACAAGAATACACTATGTTTTTAATCATTTATTAACTCATCCATACAGAGATGAGAGTTAGACTTGACCTTAAAAAGTACAAGAACACCTTCCTCAAGGGAAAGTGAAAGTTTGTGTTTTCAATTTTCTATAGCGACCACAAATCATAATCTAATATCTCAACTAAAAAATTTGTTAATCACAAAACTTAGAGCATTGTTAATCAGATTTAGATTTATCATCATATTTAGATTTAGAACAATTTATGTTTCTAGCATCACATTAGATCATATATTTAATTGGTTTAATTTAATTGTGTGTGCTTTATTTATCAAATAAACTTACTTTGAATTAAATCAATTTTTCTTTTCATTTCAGATTCTTTTAAAATAGTTTTCAATTTTTTCTATACTAGTTTCTATACTCAACCTTAAACACAATTCTTAGGCATTAGTTATTGCACTTTTCTTGCAAATCATCATATTATACTTATTATCAGTAGTTTGCACTTAGATTAGGCTTGGTTTAATTTAATTTAGCAATTGCGTTATTTTTTCATTTCAATTTTACTCTTGGGTTTTTATTACAAGTTGGTAGATAAATTAACCACTATAGGAGAATGCCATTGAATATTGGGATCTAACTAAAGAGATAAGATATTGCAATCAATAGATACATCTTGTGGTATTAGTTTTTCTTTCAATTGATGCTCAACTTCATTCATAGTGTTTTCAAGTGTGTTTGTGATAAGTAGTTGTTGGTTAGATTATGCTAGCCTATAAGCTCTATTCCCGTATTTATTGTGCTTGCACCTCTAATTTTACAAACTTCTGGTTCGACAATTCAATGTTTAGGTGAATTATTATTGTATAATTTTTTTTTGATAGTTGTTTATTTGAGTAAACATGGAAACCAATTTTTCCTGTACATTTAAAGGAATAATCAACCATAGATTGAATGAAATCGTTGGACTACAAAGACCTAAATTGATACAGCATATGAATTCCATGTAAAAAGGGGAAATCATACATCTTTTGCAATTCTGATCCTTCTTAAAGAACTAAATGACAATAGTATTGGTATGTTATTTGTGTTGTATGTTAAGTTGGGACATGTATTCATTAAATTTTAGTGCATCGACAATGTTTCTAAAGTATGAAAAAATGAAAGATCAAAACCATTGAATTCTAGAGACCACATTTATATATCATATATATAGATACAATTTGGGATACTGTGTTAATATTTTAAAGGTTTTTTGATATATTTTATATTATAGTTGGAATTGTAGTGTGTTATGTAAGGGTTAATTGTGCTATATTTTTAGTGTGAACTTTGATTCCATTTAAGGGTGCCAGGTCAATGGAAGAGCACTTGTCTTATAGGGAGGAGGTTGGTGGCTCGATTCCTCCGCCCCTATCTACATAAATCAATGACTAATTAAATGACCAATTAACAACAATCAATGACTAAATAACTGATCAGTTAACAACAATCCGTGACTAAATAAATGACTGGTTAAAAGCAATCAATAACTAAATAAATGACCAGTTGACAACAATTAATTACTAAATAAGCGACTACATGTACTATTAAACATTGATAATTAATGATCAAATAAATGACCAAATATCAACAATTAATGACCAAATAGGAAAAATTAATGACCAAATAAATAACTTAATATATGACCAATGCATGAAGCAATTCAAGCAATTTAAGACCAAGTGATAAATACCATTTTGGATGGGTGATAAGTGATTGCTAATTTATGGCAAGTGGTCCCATGACCAAATTTAATAATTTATCACCCTTTTATAGAAAAAAAATTTAGTCACTTATCACCCATTTTATACTAGTGTTGTAAGCAATATACATATGGATATGGTAAACTGACAATATCTTAGGAAAACATAAAAATTTTTCAGTGAAACAAAAATCATTTTCAAATGAAAGAAGTGATATGAATGCAACATAACACCTATCTTAGTCCATATTTTCATAGAAATAGTAGAAACCATAAATCTTTTAATGCATACATAAACAACGGGTTGAGATCTCGATCACCAACATAAGTGAAACTTCATAAGAGCTATGATACCATGTTCATTTACCCCAAGATATTTACAAAAGATTAAACACCTTCAACAACTGTTCACACAAATAGATCACAAATCAACACACTAATGGTTTTACATGGTTAAAACCCATGAAGAGGGAAACAATCCATGACCCCAACTAAATAGCTACTTGAGATAGTATATTATGAAAAATAAAAGAAATGTTACAAAGAGTTTCTCACAATCGATCATTGAGCAAATGACCCTCCATGCTCCTTAAATAGAGATCATGGGTCAATTTGGTGTTAATATAGGGATTAATGGCTATTAAGATCGAGGTCAGAATGAATCATAGGAGCACTCTATGTTTAAAATATGTCATGACCATCAAATTACATATGCACAAATGCATACTAAAAAAACACATGTTTCTGAAACATACTTTATAATAAGTTAATATTGAATAACTCCTAAGTGTATTAATATAATAACATGATTGCATACCTAATATTTACCTTACTGCTACATGTGTGTAATGAACTTGTATTGTTTTATCCAATCCTTCATCATCCACAAATTTGTCTTTTTTCATAGAAATCCACATTGTCATTGTAAAATTCTAGTCCCTTATTAAATGAATCTCACAACTAAGGACTCTTGAAAAAGTCCATAGGCGTACTTGTTTAATTCCATGAAATTCCACTTGTACTCATCCACAATCATGTTATCCTACTTTAATGAGTACATGTATTCTACTTTGATAGTACATCTCACCTAGGTACTTATCCTCAAAAATTTTCTAGAATGCATGCAAGTACAAATTATCTCCCACTTTATATTTCTTCTTTATTTGGTCCCACCGAAGGTCCACATTATTTGTCATCTCATAACTAGAAAATGGGTTTTTCTCTAAGGCATTTAAATTTATATAACATCGTGTCTTTCAATGTTAACCAACAAGCCTCTACTTCATTTCCACTTCTAAAATACCATTGAATGTGGGGGCCTTTTGTATTTTAATTTGCACCCCAAATTATTTCACTTATGTGATTCTTATTAGTTATGCTTATCATCTATTGAGGGTCTATTTCTCTAATTATCTAACTTGGACCCCACCGATTCTAAAATTTCCTTAATATATCAAAGGAAATAAGTGTGTTCATCCACTTGGCTATTCACACATTAAACTTCTTATGCCAACCCTTTGTGATTTAGATGGTTAATGAGAGGGACATAACCTTAATATTATTCCGTATTAATTATCACTTTGGATCCATGAAATGGATATGTCTAAACCCAATTTTCCTATAATAGTTATAGGAAGATCCATTGGTTTTCAAGTAATATATCTACGCTCTAGGTGTGCTGTGTGTGGTTAATCGTGAGCCCACCTAGGATTATTTAATGGTAGAAATGCACATACATTATCCCCCCCTCTCTCTCTCACTCTCTCCCTCACTCACTCACAGACACACACACACACACACACACACACACACAAAGACAAGTCTCATTTCCGCTAACTAAACCATAGGGTTAACTTCCTAAGGGTGATTTATGTTTTCATAACCTCCCAATGTTGGTTCCACATTTTCTAATGTAGGTGTGTAATGCACCCAACCTAGTTTTTGGGACCCAAGTGACAACTTACCAACATCTATGAAATTTAAGGAATTATTTCATTAAAACCACAATGGGTCTATTTATTTATTCAACTAGTATCTTGGCCTCATTATTCCTTTGATTCCCCCAAATTNTAATGCACCCAGCCTATTTTTGGGGACCCAAGTGAGAACTTATCAACATCTATGAAATTTAAGGAATTATTTCATTAAAACCACAATGGGTCTATTTATTTATTCAACTAGTATCTTGGCCTCATTATTCCTTTGATTCCCCCAAATTGATAATACCTAAAAGTATGGGTATCTTACATTGGTGATGATATTATACTTGACATGAGTGAATACAATATAGATGATCATACTAGGTAGTTGTAATTATGCATTGCATTAGATTCCCATATAAGCTTCAAAATTTGGAAGAATATAAGGGAACAATAATATTTATTTCTATAAGAGAGTAAATGCTTGAAATAGTAATGAAAATAACAATGCACCTGTTTCACAATCATTTAATACATCAAAGAAACATCACAATTTTATCCAAACCTTTCAATTCTAACACACAGAGCATATATTATAAAATTTGAGAGAGAGAGAGAGAGAGAGAGAGAGAGAGAGAGAGAGAGAGAATGATACATCTTAAACATCATTTTAGACATTAGGATATGCAACATTATTTTGAAAATGGTAGAAGTAAGGGACCTACCTTTTTCCTTAGCACCTATAATTGAAATAAAATTTATCAATGCACCATTAAACCATTCCTCACAATTCATAAAGTTATGATAGACATTGAACGTACACCAATCTTGATGTCCATAGCATATTCCTCCTTTTTTACCACTTCTAGTTGATTTGATTACCATCGATATTAATCAATGGCTAATTTTGTTTGTTTGTTTTGAGCTAAGGGGTTGATAGTTTCACTAACAAATGATTCATTCTTCCTTATAGGAGACATGTCACAATTTTGTACTCAGTGAAATAAGTACTACTTCTGTCCTTGAACATGTCCTTGCATTCTTGACACACTAGGATAATAAATCCAACTTTGAAAGAAAAAGGGGAGGGGTGGTAGAAGTTAAGTGAATATTTACTAACTCCGCCTTCAATTGTACAAACTTGAAATACTCAAAGAGTAGGATTCATCCAATGAGATTAACATACTTTAAAATTTATACCATACATTGTCTAGTAGTGGTAAATAGTGAATGGGTAGAAATGCCTGTCACCAGAGTCTAAACTTTGCATTGATAGGTGGTGAGTAGATAATGGTAATAATGAATAGGAATGGAACAAGTGGATCTATAGGTGAAATAAAGTGGAAAAATGAGTGTGTTTGGTGTTGTAGATTGTAGGGTAATGTGTTAGTTTGGTACCCAACATAATGGATATAAGTCATCTGTTGGGCACATGGGGGTGGTGGTGAAAAGGAAAAACTCTTTCCCTAGCTCTTTGTGTTCCATATACATGCAATAGTGTGAAGTGTATAAAGGGGAAATAGGAAGGTCTAACCACACATGAGAATCCCCTTATATATACCAAATGCATGGAAGGTGTTTGAAACAAGATAAAAAATTTACATTTCCTTAACAAAAAATTTGATTTTTACTTTGGAACAACAAACTTAAATATTTTACAAAGTTTGACTTTTATCAATCATGGGTTTTCACTAATTAGAATATATATACATATATATATGTTAAAATATTGGTCAATATTGAGAGGGGGGGGGTGAATCAATATTGTAACTTTTATCAAATTAATACCACTTTTAATTTACTCATTATAACACATAATCAACAAGAACACGTAGAACACAAATTTATCGTTGAAGCCCAATTGGGTAAACCACCAACACTTCATATTACTGCAAAATTGTTGTTTACAAATAGTTTTTTCCTCCTGCTACATACAAGGATGATATTACACCCTATTTACCAACAACTATTGGAAGGATTCTACAACCCCTTGTTTTTTCAGCTACAACTGACAGGATGCTACTACACCTTATTTACTAGCTTCTGCTGGAAGGAGGATATAACCTCTTGTAGGCATGTTTCCTACCCTTGTGCCACCTTAATATGTTTTTATTAATCTTCCAGATTCCTTTACCCTTCAATATTTGTCACACTCACTGATCTCTACTTCTTTTTCTATGATATGGACCCCAGAGACAATTTCCCTCACTGATCCCTCTCTGCATAAATACCTTCATGTTTCCTATAGATGCATCTCTTCACCATTGAGCCATTTCATTCTTCAATCATGACTCTTCATGAGAACTTAATTCCTCATTCTATTACTGATTCCTAGAGTCATCTACCTCCATCGTGATTCTTAAAAAAAACTAAAACAATCCCCTGTTAATTGATTTACAGTTTATTCTTCTAGTCGTGTTCTTTCGCAATCTCTATTTCCGCAATCATCCTCTATCATTGATCTCATTTTGTGCTTTTCCTGACCATAGATATGAGATAAAAATTAGATAGTGGATATGTGTCTTTTTCCAAATATCATTCCATGATTTCCACTTTTCGCACCAATCATTCCGCACCGTTGATCTTCTTCGATCTTTCCGTGATCGTTGATCTGAGATGAAAAGAGGATATTGGATATGTGATGTTTCCAAAATATCATTCCATAATTTTTTCTTTCTGCACCAATCATTCCACACCATTGATCTTCTTCGAGCTCTCCGTGACCGTTGATCAGAGATGAAAAGAGGATATCGGATATGTGAATTTTTCCAAATATCATTCCACGATTTCCTCTTTTCGAAATATTATTTCTGCAGCATCGATTGCATTCAAGTTCTATCCTAACCATCGATCTTCCAAATTGCAGATTTCATATTTGTGACTTTTTCAACATGTCATTTCAATATTTTCTTATTCTACCATTTTTTTTTCTACATCGTTGATCTTATGCGGTTGTTTTTCGAACCGTCGTCCTTCCGGATTTCGGGTAGCATAACTGTGATATTTCCCAAAGTATTTTCACAATTCTTCGCCTTCTACTTTTCTTCCGAATCGTTGATTTCTTTGCGGGTTCACTCCTAGCCGTCTATCTACGATCTAATGTGGATTGCAGATCATCACTTTTCTTTGTGCATAAATCATTCACCACCGTATATTTCCTCGCGAATAAAATCCTAACCATTGATCTATGATCAAATGTGGATTTGTGGATCTTCACTTTTGTTTTTGTGTAAAAATCATTCTTCGTTGTTGATCTTCTCAAAATCAGCTTATGTATTTCTCTCGACTGATCTAGATCGTTCATGTTGTCAGTAAACATTTTTGAATGAAATTTGGCTCCCATCCAGAACGTTAACTAGCTTACTAGTTGAATCTGCGAAATACCTTGAGGGCCATCAGATCTATATCTGGTTGGATCAAAGGTGGACTCCAAATGTATTAAATTGTATTTGATGGAAATTTCATGCCCATCAGAATTTTCTTAGACCTCTCAACTTCTCGCAGTGAAATCATTAACGAGAGTTTATCTATTTCAATGATCAACCTTATCCATCGATCTCTATCAGCTTTAATCAACGACAGACTCCAAATAGAACAAACTTGTCTGAATTAAAATTTTTCACCCATCTCAGCAGTTAAATCACCTTCTAGTTGAATTTGTGAAATCCATGAGGACCATCAAATCTAGATCGACGATGGACCCCAAATATCATATGGAGGATTTTATTCAAATTTTATGCACATTAGGATTTTATTAATCCGCACTAGTTCTCCCTATGAAATAATTGGCAGCCGTTGATCTAATTCAACGATCAACCTTGTCCATTGATCTTAATCTCTTTCATGGTGATTACTTATGAATTTCGCAGTCAATTCACCTTTTTACCCTCCTCGCTATTTAATCAAAAAAATTCATTATGACATAGATATTTAGCACTCTCCGATTTCCACCACACGATCTCCAATGGTGAGGATGATTTAATTTATGCAATGTTGGGTTATCTCAGGTATAACTCCAACTTGCAAAATCCATCTTCAGTCATGGATTGCGAAATCCATCTTTGTATGATCTATGGATCCTTTGTATTTTACTGATTTCATCCTGCTATATGTCTATTTGTTATTCCTTTGTCATTCATGAACTCCTTTGACATCAATGAAAAATATATTATCAACAATACCCCCCTTTGGCATTGATGGAAACACCTAAACATTATCCCCCTTTGACAACAATGACGAAGGACAACCTGTTATGCTATTGAGGATTTCCTGTCTTTCTTCTTTCTAACAACTCCCCCTGTCATCATATCTCCCCTTTGTTAACTGGACTTGGTAATGACCAATGTATTATCATTTATCTTAATATTTCCTTTCTTGCAACAGGTTCTTGAATGATAACTTCATTGATAGATTCATGGGATCCCACTGTCACTGTACTTCCTCTCCTTTCTCAACATTTTTGTGACAGAGTTTAGACTCAGCATTACACTGTTCCTTAAAAAAAAAATGATTATGTAACTTGCTCTTATTAAGAAGTCTTCACATAATCCTTGGTATGAGATAACAACAGGATTTGCTACAAGTTTGAGAGACAAATTTAGAAATAACTTCCTTAAATTGATAAATATATTTTTTAAAATACCCATTGTTCCTTCACAATATTCACTATTATTTTTACTCATCTTGGCACTTTTCAATAGACTGAATTTTTTTATTTTTCAGATCATACTTGAATTTTCTTCCACTGTCAAGAATTTCTATGTTTCATGACTTCAAATTCTAAGTGAACATAAAATATTTATCTTCTATTTGATTGCAGACATGATGGTCTTCATGAATTACACATTTTGTTGTTCTCATGTTACTTCATAGGTATTACACTTTCTATATGTCAACCATACACCAACATTATCATTTAACCTTGATCATATATTGTCTTTGATGAAGATAGATTTCAGCATACTTCAACATTAGATACCAATTGAATTTTTTGATACCAGTTGGAATTTTCTAACTTTGACCCCCCCGAGTATATGATCCCTCCGAATATTATTTTGGGTTCTCTTTAAATCATGATATATATTTAGAAAATAATCCCACAATCATCACTATATCCTTCTTCATAACCTTCATCTTCATCTTCATCAGTGTATTCTTTCACATCTCCATCTTAGTTTTCCTCATAATGGATGTTATTCTTATTTATGGCACTATTATACTCATCATCATCTTTGGAGACCTCACTGATGTTTGAAATTTGTGTTTCTTTTGAGTTCCTGTAATTTGACTTTTCCCTCCATATCTTCCCATGAGGTTTCCTGATTACTTGTCCTTTATCATATTCCATGTTTGTGTCTTTTTTCCTTCTCAAAATTTGATCTTTTCCCTTGGTTTTGCTGTCAGCAGCCTTGTGACAAAAAATTATGACATCAATGATAGTATCCATAGAATTTCTCTTTATGTTTGAGGAATCTTTGATCTTCTTGCGTCACAACTTCATCTTCTTCCACTCTTTTTGAGCTTCTACTAAAACACTCTTCCTTATTTTACATTCTCTAGCCATATGTCCAAGGTTATTATATTTGTAACACTCTATATCATATCTTTGATGAGTTCCAATATAGTTATGATTTATTCCTTTTGGTTTGTTATTATACGTATCCTTCTTATATTTATAAACCTTTCCATAAGATCTGCATTTCAGGGCTTTATGACCAGAATTATTACAAGAGTAACAATGACCCAAAATGATCTACTGATATCTATTTGGCATTGGTCTATTAGACACCTCATTGGTTTTGTCTTTGTCATGAAAGGATGAAACATATTTCTTACTTTTTTCCCTTTTAACAGGACTCTTTAGTACATCATAGCTTCTTTCATTTTCACTTTGGTTTGTGACAAAGGAATATTTTGGTTTCTTTACTTTGTCATATCCTAGACCAGTTTTATCATTTGATGGTATTTGGCTACTTAAGATATCATCTAATATATTTGAAATGTTCTCAAAATTTGATTTGAAATATTTTTCATCAACCCCTGTTCTAAGTTGAATAGTCTCCTTTTCAAGTTTTTCAAAATCTTGGATTCTATCCTTGAGCATAACTACTAGATCCTCTTTAGTCTTCTTGGATTCTTGAGGATGGTTCTTCAAGTCCATAATATTTTAATTTGTTTATTCTTGTTACTTTGACAATTTCTCTTTCAAAACTTTGTTCCTTTTCCTACATTTTTCAATTTCATCAACATCATCCATGTATTGAGCTTTTATGTCCACTTCTGATTCCTCATCTGAATTTGTTGTCCCTATAAATAGGATTTCTGCATATTCACTTTCATCGTCACTATCTTGTTTGGAATATAAGTTTTTTTTCTTTTTCTTAAACCTATTCTTACCAATGGTCTTACACTTATGACAACAGGATTCTTTATGATAACTGGATGCATCCATGGAGGTGGGTTACAATTTTTGGAAAGGAAATTTTAGCGAAAACAAAAAAACGTACCTCGATCGAGTTTTTATTAAACCCTCGATTGAGGTCTTAACACCTCAATCGAGGGTTTATAACATGCTCAATCAAGGTCATGTTAAGCCTCAATCGAGATTTTGATGAACCCTTGATTGAGGGTTCAAGTCCTCGATCGAGGGTTAAAGAAGACCTCGATCGAGCATTTCTAACAGCCTATAAATAGGAAACAAACCCATCATTTAATTCACTTCATTTTTTGGGTAGAAAAGGGTCATTTATATTCATTTATAGATATGGGTCGCAGAATAATTGAGTCATAGATGTGATTATGACTCCAATCAATCACATCTATGACTTTGATTACTCCACACCTAATATCTACACATAAAATCTAGAGGAAGTGGTAGTACTAATGCTTTTACTTGTTTTTTCTTCAAGGTATGTATTACTACCCACAAGTATCATTCTTCTAGTCGAAATTATGTTTTATTAAATTTTATTATCATATAATTCCATGTTTGATTTTAATTGAATTTGAAGACTTTGTTCCCATGAACAATACGAGATTTTAAAAACTTTGATGAAATAAATTTTTGGGTTTCCATATTCGTTTGCACACACGAATATGGGCACTCGAATATTTTTTTAGTTAAAGTTTTGAAAAGCTCGATTAAGCTGTTAGCTTGATCGATATTTTCTATAACCACACATAAACATTCAATGGAGGTATTTAAAAATATGTGTATTTCCATATGCATCATGTAAAGTTTCATTTAATGAAGTCTTCCAAAAGATGCTTGGACACCTTGTATTTTGAATCCCCATTTGAATTCATGTCATTGAACATTTTCAATTCTTGTCAAAATAAGATGTAGTATCATGTTTAATTTCCATACTTTTTGTTTTTCGGATTCCAAAGTCGCCATAACACCTTTTATTTTATTTATTTTCCTCCACTCTTTGCATTATGAAACACCAAAACAGTTAATCACGTGTTATTGATGTAAATTATAATGTCATTCAATAATTTACTAGCAAGATTAACTGCAAATGTGTGGCACAATAACATTTTTGAAGAATAAACAATGGGAATTGATATAACCCAAGGAAATGAGGTCATATTTTTTTTTCATGCTCACATTTTCATCTCTCTAAAGGTACTAAAAATACTTTGCTCCTTCGTATATAATTTTTAATTTAAAAAAACTACAATTATGTGATATGACTTTGAATTTAACACTATTTTTTATCTTAATCGTCCTATTCTATTCCTCCTTGGGCTCTGGGGTTTAAATATCCGACCCAAGGATGTATATTGTAGGTAGATCGTAGTCCTGAGAATCCAGGTCGAGTGGACACAACTCTCCTAAGTTCAACTTATCAACTGAATTGCATGCATCATTTCTCTCATTGGTTTAATGCAAGAGGTATATTATGGCCATGATGCATGCAATTCAGTTGATGAGATGAACTTAGGTGAGTTGTGTCCACTCGACCTGGATTCTTAGGACTACGATATACCTACGATATAAATCCTCAGCTCAGGACGGAATAGAATAGGACAATTAAGATAAAAGCTAGTGTTTTCAAAGTCATATCACATAATTGTATTTCTTTAAAATTAAAAATTATATACGAAGGAGAAAATTATTTTCAGTATTTAAAACATTTCACTACATTTCTGTAACTCTAATTCTGAAAAACATTAGGTTCAAGCAATTGTATACACATTGGATATATTGCTGATAGGAATCAAATGATGTTGAAATTCCTTACCAACCATTGATGACATAAACAAGCTAGATGTTGAATTCTAATGAAAACACACCATGATACTACTTGAATATAAGCATAAAAAAAATTAAATGCATGTAGTTCACGAACTCTAAAATTATTGTTAAAGCCCCAAAATGAATCCTTGGCTTCATCATCAAGGTTTCACAACTATTGGTTAAAGTTTTGAGTTATCATGCTAGGATGCATTGAAGGGTTTATTGTATCTACGTCATGGTAATTTTGCTACAAACAATTGTTTGTCCACTTGGTCACTACACAATATTCATAATCAATGTCATCTAAAGTGTTATTTAAAGCCATCTCTTTTCGACATAGAGTTCAATGTTTTTGTTAATATCTCTGGTCCAGAAAAAATTTAAACTTCATTAAATTTAGTTATAAGGAGGGTCGCAAGGTCGCACATATGGGGCGTCCCATATTATTATCACTACGATTTTTTATTTTATTTTATGAGTGGATCGAGTTGGCATGTAATGTTTCTTTCATGAGGATTATCCATTTGCTTCATTCTTAATGCACTCGTGTATAGAGGAAACAGATTGGTAATAGGTTATAATTGTCAATAATGTTTCTGTACACATTTATCTATACAATGAGAGAGTTCTAATTATATGTTAGATGAACTATGGAAAGATTTTTCTTGTTCCCTAAACTTTGATGCCTCTTTAATAGTTTCAAAAAACTCAATCTAAAAATAAAAGGACAACTTCCCTTATTACTAGTATATTTCACTATGGTTATGAGTATTATATTATTGCTCCTTCAATTCTTCTTCTTATGTATTTATATTCTTATCATTTATTCGGATATGAAAAATTTAAAAAAAAAATTTCTTTATATTTATTACAATGTTGAGAATAAGTATCCTTCTTCTTATTCTTTTTTATTTTTTATTTCATTATTTTTTTTCTTTTACTTATGTTTTTTTTTTAACTTTTACATTTACCATCTTGAAAAAATTATAATTTCCTATTTCCCCTTTATTCTTGTGTAATTTTTTCCATTTCCCCTTTATTATTGTGTCATTTTTCTTTTTACTTTTTATTCAAAATGTGTGAAAACAATTACTTAGTGAACACTTATGCTTATTACTAGTTTTTTCCCTAATGAGGTAGGGGTATTTATTCTTGTCCAAGTTTTCTTTTAAATTCTCTAGTTGGGTCCTTGAAGCCATTTCTAAAATGTTATACATGGGCATAATCTTCTAGATATGGATTATGGTAGTTAGTGTCTACAAGATGTTGAGAATCAGGGGGCTATGATTTATCTCCTCAATTTTTGGTACTAAATATAAACGTGGTGAGCATGCATATAAAATCTTGATAGTCATGTACACATATTTTTTTTCCTAAGTGTTTAACAATAGCTCGATCGAGGGTTTGTTAGACCCTTGATCGATAGTTTAATAAACCCTCGATCGAGCTTCTTTTAAAACCTTTATTGAGGGATTTAAATACTTCGATTGAGCTTTGGACCTCGATTGAGGGCTTGGAAAAAAGAGAATTATCCCTCTCACAGAAAAATCAATGTTTATCTATGTCTTCTAGGGGTGTAAACCCTGCCATTCATGGCACACAATTGAGCGAAGTTCATACTGATAGATTCATCACCAAATACTCTATCCATTGAGATATCATGCATGCATTTTGGAATTCATATGGTTTTTTCTAATTAGGTTTAAATATTCCACTTAGAAAACCTAACAACAACTTCAAAGCAACTTAAAGAAAAATACGCAGGGTAAAAAATACACAACCAAAAAATTCTAAAAAAATCACATCCCACACATCGATGTGTCCTCTTCAAAAGGGTATCTTTGGTTTTTCAATTTTTGAAAACAGTGTAAAAAAGGTTGGGATGGACACAAATGTATAAAATGATGCTGAAATCAGATGTGGTCCCTTTCGAAAAATAATAAATAATTGTATATTGCGAAATAAATTAACAAAAAAATATGCACACCATAGTACATTTTCTGTAGATCATGCTCATATATATATAGTTTTAAAATTATTAATGTAAGATTGAATTATTTGGGTTGGGCACGAGCCACTTATTAACTTCTTCAAAATTTTAAGTTCACACAGTTCATTAAATGCAAAATTTCACACATTAAATGACATCGAAATATTTAAAAGAAAATCATTTGGAAGCCAACATAATATTTTACAATTTGTTTTTTTACTGCAAGTCAAAATTCACATGGAATATATGCATTTCGAGGGCTTCTATCTAGCACATGAGTAAAAAATCAGGTTTTCATCGCCAAATTTGGCCAAAAAGTGTTACCCACCTTCATGGAATCACCCCACTCTCCTCTTGTTTTGGGTATGGACACTTATTGGAAAAATGTCCAATTATTCCACAGTTAAAACATTTCAAGGGTATATTTCCTTTGTATTTCCCATTACCTTTCTCAAGTCTACTGATGAAAAGAGATTCTTCATCATCTAGGTTCTCTAGTTGGTTCTTGGATAGCACTTTAAATGTTTCCTCTTTTCTTGAAGGTTAATTTTGTTCTTTCCTCAACTCATATGTAGTGAAAATCCCATGTATTTCATCTACTTTCATGTCAGCAAGGTGATCATGTTCCTCTACAGTGGACATTTTTGAGTCATACTTCATTGACAATGTTCCTAGTACCTTGCTCACCACTTCTCTTTCTTTTAATTTTCCTCCAAGACCTCTAATAACATTGACAACCTCATCTACTCTTAGAAGGTATTCCTCAATATTTTCTTCTTATTTGATTTTAAGGCTCTCATACTGCCCTTTATATATCTGAATCTTGGATTCTTTGACTTTAGATTCCCCTTCATAGATAATTTTTAACTTATCCCAGGTTTGTTTGGAAGTCTTGCATCACATATCTTTTGTAAATACTGATTTTGTCAATCCACTTAAGATTGCATTGAGGGATTTGGAATTACCTTCATATTGGCCTAGTTCCTCTGGGTCTGTATGTGCTTGGTCTCTTATTTTATATTCTTTTTCAGTTGCTTCCCAAACCTTCCATCCAAGGGACATCAGATGACACTTCATTCTCACTCTCAAATATGCATAATTTCCTCCTGTGAATATTGGAGGTTTGTTAGTGGCTAATCCTTCTTGTTGATCTATAGTGGTTTCTAAATAGGATCTTCCTTCTAGTGGTTAAACTGTGGTGAAGGAACCTCACTCTAATACCAATTGTGCAAATATTGGTCAATATTGAGAAGGGGGGGCTAAATCAGTATTATAACTTTTATCAATTTAATACCACTTTTAATTTACTCATTAAAACACATAATCAACAAGAACACATAGAACAAAAATTTATTATGGAATCCCAATTGGGTAAACCACCAACACTTCTTGTTACTGCAAAATTGTTATTTACAAATAGTTTTTCCCTGCTGCTATAGACAAGGATGGTATTACACCCTATTTACCAATAACTACTAGAAGGATGTTACAAGCCCCTATTTGTCAGCTACAACTAACAGGATGATACTATAGGCTACAACACCCTGCAGGCCTATTGCCTACCCTAGAGACACCCTACCACCCTAATATATTTTTATTAATCTTCCAGATTCCTTTCCCCTTCAATCTCTGACACACTCTGTTAGCACCGGGATTTTGGGCCCCCAAGGTCGAGCGAGGGGAGGCCGCTCCCGGGCAACAACAGAACCACTTTAGGCTGCACCTACGGCCCTGTGCAGTTAGAGAGGGATCTCTCATTCTTCACCAGAGAAGCTCCACATAAGGTTTTTATTCTTGTGTGTCACCAGAGTCTACTCCGCAAAGTATTTTCAATCAGCATAATCAGGGGGATAGGATCCTGAATGGGGCAAAGTATGTTGAGGAAGGTGCATAGTGGGATTATCATAGGATAAGGGACCATGGGAAAATGGAGTCGAAACCTACGCAAGAAACGATTATAGATGAAATAATGATGAAAGGTAGCAAACAGAGGCAAGATAGCTGTTGATTTCCCAATCAGGATATTTTAGAGGGTGTTTTAGAGGACAAGGAGGGACAATCCATCACATGGAGCATCGAGGAGATGAATTCCATGTAACTTTAGAAGAACCATTGTTAATTCCTAGCACAACAATCGGAGCATAACAAGTATGAATTCCAAACCACTATACCCTATGTTGTAGGCATGAAAAACAATAAACAAAATGGAGTGAAGACAAGAAAACACAATTTACACATAAAAGGAAAGCACTTATTGGGAAAAAAACAATACAAAAATATCTGCTGTGAATGACAGTGTTCCACTGCAATTTATTCATACACATGTATCAATATTTACAAATGGTAGCCTCAGCCCGAGATTGTTTCCAAATCCAATTCACTAACTCCTTTCTCCCTCTATTGGGAGCGTTTTTATACAATCCTAATGCTGAGAATACAGAATCAAAAACTGTTACAAGTCACCATTTAGTGTTAATAGTGCAGAGAGTGGACTATCACCACGTTTTTACAAATATGCATGACAAACATTGTGGCACTGGCTGTCGCATTTGGCTTGAATAACAGTTTATACATATTCGGTTTCCAGGACGGATGATAAGGATGATGGCTCCTTCTTTTCCTGAAACATGTGTTTCCATCATGTTCAAATGCAGCTTTCCACATGGTCACACACTGGAAAAGTGGTTAGCCTCCCTCATTGGTCTAGTCACATCCACCACCTCCTTCCTCGTCGGTTAACACTATTATACATGGGCTCTGGAGGAAGGGCCGTATTGCTTCTGGTCAAGACGGACCTGTGGGGTGGTCTCTCATTCTTGGTATCCTCACCTCCAGTGAGGTGAGCACTCCCACAGACACCAAGGTGTAGAACCTCTACACCAACCCCATCACCCTCGTCAAGTGTACTTCACAATCAGAATGATAATGGCTTTGAGACCCTGATGCTCCCATTCGAACAAATGCCTACACAGGGAATAGTCAATGATTGTCCCTCTCCACGGAGGATTTGGTGGGTGCGAAGGTATTAAGGGTTCCTGGAAATACACTTATAGGAAGTAAGTGTCCAAGCCTCGCGTTGTTGGAGATGCAAGTATCACGTCTGGGCCCTGATGGTTGGTGTCACCATTGGCGTGCAAATACCAAGATGCTGAGTGAGTGAGGAACCTTATCACCAACCATCAGCACCCCCAGATGGACAAGCTTTCCAAACCATATCTTCATCGTCAAACTATGATCAGGCCTCTATAACTTCATGGAAGAGAAGAACTCAGCTTCTTTAGGAGATATGTTGGTTCACTCTGGTTGAACTGAAGGCAGGATTTATAGGGCTTTGGGATTAATCTTTGCATGGGCTGGTCAACATCCTTGCACGTTCTGTCATCAATTATATCTGGTCTCAACATGTGCGAAGGCACAAGAAAAGTGATCCGTTACTTGCGGGGGATCTAGTCACTTGGTTTCATAGGCCGTGGCATCTTACTGTCTGCTATGGGGGGCAACAGTGGACGCCTTTTGGTACAGTGGATTTATGCCACATATTTCATGAAATAGATGATCCCATGTTGTGTAGGATCTGCCTCGTGTGAGTAGTGTATTTTCCGGCTACCTTCCTCCCTTCCATAGGCCAGCTCACACAAAATCCACCTCACAGGGATGTCTCCCCTTGAAGTGAACATGCGCCACACCCACGAACCGAAAAAAATGTGCCACTGGACAAGACTTCCACCTCAGGCATATCCTGAATGGTGTCAGAGGATCGGCCAATCTGTGACGAGGCATATTACATGTGTGAACACCCCCTCCATTGTCATTTCCATAGTGGGTGGGAGATCTACACCTCAGGAGTCTTTCTTAGCTATCCGATCAAAAGAATCTTCCATATCGACCATCCAAGTTTCATTCATCCTACCGCCAAATTTCTCTTCTGAACACTGTGGGAAGTTTAGATCGTGATACATCATGATCCGTCGATTGAGATCGACCCTCCTGCAACCGTTGCTCAGAGTGGGCCCCGCCCTTTTTCGCAACGGAGAACTCAAATATTCGTCTATGCTAGTTCACCTTGTGAAATGAACCATAGCCATAGATCTTTCCTCTTCTTTCATCGCAGCCATTGATCTTTGCGACCTCTACCCCTTTTCAAGATTTTAGATTGCGAATTTATCCACACAAGTATGGAGTGCAAAATTATTGTAGGCCGTAGATCTGCCCCAAGCTTCATCTCAACCATTGAAATCTGCTGGTCTTTAACATGTTTCACACTCTAGGACAGAAACTTTGATTGTGCATGTTTCCTCACGTGAAGTGGTTCAGAACTGTTGATCCTCCTTCCATCAATCGTAACCCTTGAATAGGGATCGTTTCCAATGCTACAATACACCTGCCGCTTTCCTCATTGAAGGATGGTCACATGATATTCGAGGGGCTCGGACCCTTATCGAACCTCTGTCAATCCCTCGAATCAACTGTTAAAAATAGAGTGTTAACAACCGGCTCCACGAGGGATGCTATCCTCCCAGAGAGGTAGCAAAGAACCCCCATAGACCAAGTGCCGAATCCATTGGGCTGCCTTCAACTTTTCTTGGAAACCTCCATTCTGCTTCATGCTACTACTCCAGCAAATTCATGCCACTCTTGCAAATCATGCTGGCGACTATAAACCTGTGCGGGTAACTGAAAATGGAAACAAACTGAAAACAGTAATGAAGGAAATGTTTGATAATATATGAGATTATTTTCTCCTACCTACTCTACCTAAATTTGTACATAAGTCCAACTAAGTGAAGTCGGACTTCCAGTGAAGCCAATCAAGCAACTTGCCTAATATTCTTGTTCTTGCATGGTGATTGATGGACAAAAATGAAACAGATAATGGGAGAAGGGAATGATAAACAAACTGATGTTGAAGGCAGAGACATGACCAATCATTTCCTTCACCTAGACCCTCCATGTATTTGGCCATGGGGTCATAGAATTCATGGGAACCTCTAGCACGTTCTGTCACCTGCTCATGGGAAAGATGTCCAGAGCTTCCCACTTCTAGGGAGTCGTCAGGCTGACACTTGGGGGATTACGAATGAGGACCCTCATAATCTTTCTTTAATGGAATATCCCTCTCTTCGTTTGAAATTTCTGCAGTGAAGGTTTGATGTGCTTCGAGAGGGAGGTCCTCAACTTCTTCGTTGGAACTGAGTTGGCATACTTCTTTCGGTTGAGTTGGCATTCTTGAAAATAGAGTATCAGAACAAGTGTTTATCTGTAAACTGCTGCATCTTCCTCCCTTTTTGTACAAGTTTCTGGCTTGCACCACCTTCGTTTCTTTCTTCTTTTGCTTGGAGGCCTTGATTATATGCCTTATCAATTCAAAAGAGGCATAGCATAAGGGTAATCTATCACCTCCAGTGCCCTCATCATATTTTCTCACTTCGACCTCTTGATTTTTCATTGCACTTTGACTTCTTTCATCATAAGGTGTCGTTTCAATAGGCGGCTCGTTCTACAGGTACTCTTATTCATATTCGTCATAAACATGCACACCAATATCCTTCTCAAAATTGTCTTTAGTTGACCAGGAGCGAGGCAGGTCACCATCTTCAGAGAATAGTCCTGTGAGACCGTTTATTTCAACCTCAGACCGGTCATTTTTCTATATATCACGAGAGGTATTTGATGGGTTGTAGGATTCCTTCTTTTTCTTGTAGGGCCCAACCAATTTGTATGCATCTATTATTTCACCACTATTGTCCTGATGGGACATCTTCCTAGACATCTTAATGTTTTCCTCAACCTCCAAGCCATCAACGAACATCTGCTGTAGGGTGGTCGATTTTCTCTCCAAAAAAAGCAAGGACAGGTCAGGAGGAAAGGCGGCTGCATAATAGATCTTAGAAACATTCTCAAGAGGTTGAAATTACTTAGGAATGTTATAATAAAATCTTGTGAATCTTCTATTAAAAATGGATATGGCCTCACCTTCATGTCTCCTCAAAGAATAAAACTCTGAAAGCATCTGCTCCAATGGCTGGAGCCCTCCCCAAAACCTCAAGAATGTACAAGAAATCTCTTCCCAAGTGTTGATGGACTTAGGCTACAAGTGTTTAAACTAGAATTTGGCATCCTCTTGCAAGGATAGAGCAAAACTCCACATGCAGACATTGTCATGTTCTATCTCGAATAGATCAGAGAAATGCTCAAAGGCTTGTACATGTTTCTCAGCAGTCAAGTTTTCAGATTCTCCATCGAACTTGGGGAGGTACTTGTAATATGTTGCGGGAAAATCGTGGAGAACAGGAGGTAATTGTAGCAGTTTATATCGTCTTGTAGAAGTGGGGGAGACAAGGTTAAGTATGATAGCCAAACTATCTTCCGAGGTTTCATGAATTTCACAGGGGTGTCCTCTGATATCGAGAGCCCTCGGATGAAAATCTAGGCCGAAATCAGATGTACAAGATGACGCAATGCTTTCGGTTTGTAAAGAAGGATATACAGGAATATGTCCATGGCTCTGCTCAGGATGAGCTAGGCTAGAGAAAGTTGTTTTGATAAATTTCAGAAAAGACAAGAGCAAACTTACAAGGTAGGATAAGGAATCTTGGAAGAAACGTGGACTCGAGTGCCTGGACCTCCTGCCGTGCATTTTTGAGCTTTATGAGGGGCCCATTTTCTAGGCGGCATCGGCCAGCCTTCCTCAGTCATTGGATTTTCTGGATCACATCACCAGCAGAGTCACTGAATTCTGAATCCTTCAAGAGTAGAGGCACCAGGTGTAAAATGCTCAACCCTTTTGGTGTCTGACCAATTGTTCACCATCAACAGTCAGATCTAAATCTTTGTCATTCTTCCCACGGAGGATCTTCAAGTTTGGTCCCCGGCAACGGTGTCAGTTTGTTAGCACCAGGATTATCACCCCCCAAGGTTGAGCGAGGGGAGGCCACTCCTGGGCAAGAGAAGAACCACTTTAGGCTGTGCCTCTGGCCTTGCGCAGTTAGAGAGGGATCTCTCATTCGTCACTAGAGAAGCACCACATAAGGTTTTCAGTCTTGCATGTCACCAGAGTCTACTCTGCAAAGGATTTTCAATCAACATATTCAGGGGGCTAGCATCCTGAATGGGGAAAAGTATGTTGAGGAAGGTGCATGGTGGGATTATTGGGGGATAAAGGACCATGGGAAAATGGAGTCGAAACCTGCACAAGAAACAATTACAGATGAAAGAATGATGAAAGGTAGCAAATGGAGGCAAGATAGCTGCTGATTTCCCAATCAGGAGATTTTAGCGGGTGTTTTAGAGGACAAGGAGGGACAATCCATCACATGGAGAATCGATGAGATGAATTCCATGTAACTTTAGAAGAACCATTTTTAATTCCTGGAACAGCAGTCGGAGCATAACAAGTATGAATTCTGAACCACTATACCCTATGTCGCAGGCATGAAAAGCAATAAACAAAATGGAGTGAAGACAAGAAAACACAATTTACACATAAAAGGAAAGCACTTATTGGGAAAAACAACAACACCGAAATATCTACTGTGAATGAAAGTCTTCCACTGCAATTTATTCATACACAGGTATCAAGCTTTACAAATGGGAGCCTTGGGCCGGGATTGTTTCCCAATCCAATTCACTAACTCCTTTCTCCCTCTATCGGGAGCATTTTTATACAATCCTAATGCTGAGACTACATAATCAAAAAATGTTACAAGTCACCATCCGATGTTAACAGTGCAGAGAGTGGAATATTGCCATGTTTTTACAAATATGCATGACAAACATCGTGGCACTGGCTGTCGCATTTGGCTTGAATAACAGTTTCGACATATTTGGTTGCCACAATGGATGATAAGGATGATGAATCCCTATTTTCCCAGAACATGTGTTTCCATCGTGTTCAAATGCATCTTTCCACATGGTCACATGTTGGAAAAGTGGTTAGCCTCCCTCGCTGGTCTAGTCACATCTACCACCTCCTTCCTCGCCGATTAACACTGTTATACGTGGGCTCTGGAAGAAGGGCTGTATTACTTCTGGTTGAGACAGACCTGTGGGTTGGTCTATAATTCTTGGTCTCCTCACCTCCAGTGAGGTGAGCACTCCCACAGGCGCCAAGGTGTAGAACCTCTACACCAACCCCATCACCCTCGTCAAGTGTACTTCACAATCAGAATGATGATGGCTTTGAGCCCTTGATGTTCCCATCCAAACAAATGTCTACATAGGGAATAGTCAATGACTGTCCCTCGCTGTAGAGGCTTTGGTGGGAATGAAGGTATCAGGGGTTCTTGGAAATACACTTACGGGAAGTAAGTGTCTAGGCCTTGCGTCATTGGAGACGGGGGTATCACATCTGAGCCTCGATGGCTAGTGTCACCATTGGCGTGCAAATAACAAGATGATGAGTGAGTGAGGAACCTTATCACCAACGATCAGCACCCCCAGACAGACAATCTTTTCAAACCAGATCTTCATCGTCAAACTTTATCAGGCCTCTACAACTTTGCGGAAGAGCAAAACTCAGCTTCTTTCAGAGATATGTTGGCTCACTCTGGTTGAAATGAAGGCATGATTTATAAGGCTTCAGGATTGATATTTGCATGGGCTGGTCAACATCCTTGCACATTCTGTCATTGAGTATATCTAGTCTCAACATGTTCGAAGGCATGAGCAAAGTGATACGTTACTTGCGGGGGATCTAGTCACTTGGTTTCATAGGCCATGGCGTCTGACTATTTGCTATGGGGGGCAGTAGTAGATGCCTTTTGGTAAAGTGGATTTATGCCGCATATTTCATGAAATAGATGATCCCATGTTGTGTAGGGTCTGCCTTGTGTGAGTAGTGGATTTGTCGGCTACCTTCCTCCCTTCCGTAGGTGAGCTCACGCAAAATCCACCTCACAGGGATGGATCCCCTTGAAGTGAACACGCGCCACACCCGTGAATTGAAAAAACTGTGCCACTAGACAAGACTTCCACCTCAGGCATATCCCAAATGGCATCGGAGGAATCGACCAATCTGCGATGAGGCAGATTGCATGTGTGAATGTCCCCTCCACTGTCATTTCCACACTGGGATGTGGCAGATCTGCACCTTTGGAGTCTTTCTTAGTTGTCCGATCAAAAGAATCTTCCATATCTACCGTCCACGTTTCGGTCATCCTGCCACCAAATTTTCTCTTCTGAACACCGTGGTCAGTTTGGATCATGATACGTCCTGAGCCATCGATCAAGATCGACCCTCTTGCAACCATCGATCAGAGTGGGCCCCACCCTTTTTCGCAATGGAGAACTCAAATATTTGTTTGTGCTAGTTTTCCTTGCGAAATGAAACATAGCCATAGATCTCTCCTCTTCTTTCATCGCGACCGTTGATCTTTGCGACCTATACCCCTTTTCATGATTTGAGATTGCATCTTTATCCACACAAGTATGGAGTGCAAAATTATTGTAGGCCATAGATTTTCCCCAGGCTTCATCTCAACCGTTGAATGTTGCCGGTCTTTAATAGGTTTCGCACTCTGGGACAGAAACTTTGATCATGCGAAGTGGTTTAGAACCGTTGATCCTCCTTTGATCAATCGCAACCCTTGAATAGGGATCGTGCCCAATGCTACAATACACCTGCTGCTTTCCTCATTAAAGGATGGTCACATGAGATTCAAGGGGCTAGACCCTTACCAAACCTCTGTCAAGCCCTTGAATCAACTGTTAAAAATGGAGTGTTAACACACTCATTGATATCTGCTTCTTCTTCTATGATCTGGACCCTAGAGACAATTTCTCTCACACATCACTCTCTGTATAAATACCTTCACATTTCCAGCGGACACATCTCTTCACCATTCCGCCATTTCATTCTTCGATCGTGCCTCTTCATCAGAGCTTAATTCCTCATTATATTACTGAGTCGTAGAGTCATCTACCTCCATCATGATTCTTCAAAACAACTAAAACATTTCCGTGTTAACCGATTTACAATTTATTCTTCCAGTCGTGTTTTTCTGCAATATCTATTTTCCGCAATCATCCTGAGCCGTTGATCTCATTTTAGGATTTTTCCTTATTGTAGATCTGAGAAAAAAATCGGATAGCGGATATGTGACTTTTTCCAAATATCATTCCACGATTTTCACTTTGTGCACTAATCATTATGCATCGTTGATCTTCTTCAAGCTCTCCGTGACTGTTGATTTGAGATGAAAAGAGAATATCAAATATGTGAATTTTTCCAAATATCATTCCATGATTTCCACTTTTTGCACCAATCATCCTGCATCATTGATATTTCTCAAGCTCTCTGTGACTGTTGATCTAAGATGAAAAGTCGATATCGGATATGTGACTTTTTCCAAATATCATTCCACGATTTCCACTTTCCGAACCAATCTTTCCACACCGTCGATCTCTTTCGAGTTCTATCCTAACCAATGAACTTTCGGACTGCGGATTTTGGATTTGTGACTTTTTCAACATGTCATTTTGAGATTTCCGCTTTCCTCCATTTTTTCTTTCGCATCGTCGATATTTCAGATTTTGGCTAGCGAAATTGTGGCATTTCCCAAATACTTTTCACGATTCTACACCTTCCGCTTTTTTTCTGAATTGTTGATTTCTTTGCGGGTTCACTCCTAGTTGTTGATCTATGCTCTAATATGGATTGCGGATCCTCACTTTTCTTTGTGCGAAAATCATTCACCACCGTATTTTTCCTCGCAGATTAAATGCTTACTGTTGATCACAATCAAATGCGGATTTGTGGATCTTCTATTTTCTTTGTGCAACAATCATTCTTCACCGTCAATCTTCTCAAAATTGGCTTCCACATTTCTCTCCATTGATATAGACCATCCACGTTGTAAGTGAACTATTTCTCAATGAAATTTCGCTCCCATCCAGAACGTTAACTAGCTTACCAGTTAAATCTGCAAAATCCCTTGAGGGCCATCGGATCTAGATCTGGTCGGATCAATGGTGGACTCCAAATGTATTAAACTACATTTGATGGAAATTTCATTCCCATCAGAATTTTCTTAGACCTCGCAACTTCTCCCAGTGAAATCATTGATGACAATTGATCTATTTCAATGATCAACTTTATCCATCGATCTTCATCAGCTTTAATCAATAATAGAATCCAAATAGAAAAAACTTGTTTGAATTAAAAATTTTCACCCATCTCAACAGTTAACTCACCTTTTAGTTGAATTCGTGAAATTCATGAGGACCGTCAGATCTAGATCGACGGTGGACCCCAAATATCATAAGGAGTATTTTATTCAAATTTTGTTCACATCAGGATGTTATTAATCCGCACTAGTTCTCCTTGCAAAATAACTGGCAGCCTTTGATCTAATTCAATGATCAACCTCGTCCGTTGATCTTAATCTCTTTCATGGTGATTACTTCTGAATTTCGTAGTCGATTCACCTTTTTACCCTCCTAGATATTTAATCAACAAAATTCATCCTGACCGTAGATCTTTAGCACTCTCTGATCTCCACCACATGATCTCCAATCATGAGGATGATTTAATTTATGAAATGTTGGGTTATCTCAGGTATAACTCCAACTTGTGAAATCCATCTTTAGTCGCGAATTGTGAAATCCATCTTCTGAATGATCTATGGATCCTTTGTCTTTTTTACTGATTTCATCCTGCTATATGTCTATTTTTTATTCCTTTGTCATTCGTGAACTCCTTTGACATCAATTCCAACTATATTCTCAACAATACCCCCCTTTGGAATGGATGGAAACATCTAAACATTCTCCTCCTTTGACAACAATGACAAATGATGACCTGTTATGCTATTGAGGATTTCATGTCTTTCTTCTTTCTGACAACTCCCCCTGTCATCATATCTCCCATTTGTTAGTTGGACTTGGTACTGACCAATTTATTATCATTTATCTTAATATTTCCTTTATTGCAACAGGTTCTTGAATGATAGATCCATGGGATCCCCCTGTCACTGTACTTCCTCTCCTTTGTAAACATTTTTGTGGCAGAGTTTACACTTAGAATTACATTGTTCCTTAAAAAAAAAGTATTATGTAACTTCCTCTTCTTAAGAAGTATTCACATAAATCTTGGTCTGAGTAAACAACAGGATTTTCTACAAGTTTTAAAGATAAATTTAGAAAGAACTTCCTTAAACTGATAAATATATTTTTTAAAATGCCCATTGTTCCTTCACAATCTTCACTTTTATTTTTACTCATCCTTGCACTTTTCAATAGACTAAATTTTTATTTTTCATATCATACTTGAGTTTTCTTCCACTGTCAACAATTTTTATGTGTCATGACTTCAAATTCTAAGTAAACATAAAATCTTTATCTTCTATCTGATTGCTGACATCATGGTCTTCATGAATCACACATTTTGTTGTTCTCATGTTACTTCACAGGTCTTACACTTTCTCTATGTCAACCATACACCAATATTATCATTTAACCTTGATCATCTATGGTCTTTGATGAAGATAGCTTTCAGTATACTTCAACATTAGATACCAATTGGATTTTTTATACCAATTGGAATTTTCTAAATTTAACTCCCCCTAAGTATATGATCCCTTCAAATTTTATTTTTCAGGATTCTCTTTAAATCATGAGAGATCTTTAGAAAATAATCCCACAATCATCACTTTATCCTTCTTCATCACCTTCATCTTCATCGTCATCGGTGTATTCTTTTGCATCTCGATCTTGATTTTCCTCATAATGGATGTCATTCTTATTTATGGCACTCAGTATGCTCATCATCATCTTTGGAGACCTCACTGATGTTTGAAATTTGTGTTTCTTCTGAGTTTTCATAATCTGACTTTTTCCTCCATATCTTCCCATGAGGTATCCTTCTTACTTGTCCTGTATCATCTTCTGTGTTTGTGTCTTGTTTCCTTCTCAAACTTTGATATTTTCCCTTGGTTCTATAGTCAGTAGTCGTGTGACCAAACTTATGACAACAATGGCAGTATCCATAGAATTTCCCTTTATGTTTGAGGAATCTTTGATATTCTTGCTTCACAACTTCCATCTTCTTCCATTGTTTCTGAGCTTCTATAGAAACACTCTTAGTTTACATTCTCTAGCCATATGTCCAAGGTTATTACATTTGTAACACTCTATGTTATATCTTTGAAGAGGTCCAACCTGATTATGATTTATTCCTTTTGGTTTGTTACTAGATGTATCCTTTCTATATTCATAAACCTTTCCATAAGCTCTGCATTTTAGGGCTTTATGACCAAAATTATTACAAAAGTAACAATGACCCAAAAATATATGTTGATATCTATTTATCATTAGTCTATTAGACATCTCATTGGTTCTATCTTTTTCATGAAAGGATAAAACATATTTCTTACTTTCTTCCCTTTTAACCATTAGAGGAAATTTGGGGTCTAAAATGGGCCTTATAAGAAAACGTGCCAAAATAAGTTTTTGTGAGTTGGAATTCAAGAACCAATAGAATTTCAATAAAATAAGTCAACCATAATGGTTGAATTGACATATTTATCATTAAAAAAACCTACTTTTTTGTTCGTATTTTCGACATATCTCATTGTGTTTTTACTCAAATTTCGATCGGGGGAGCTCATTGGATGTGGAATTTGATTCCGCATCCAACGAGTACCCACATTGCATACTTTTGATGGACCCCGCTACCCCAAAAACAAGAAATACCTGAAAAAATGTGATGATGATGTCATCATCACATTTTTTCAGGCATTTCTTATTTTTGGGGTAGTGGGGTCCGTCAAAAGTATGCAGTGTGGGCACTCATTGGATGCGGAATCAAATTCCACATCCAATGATCTCTCCCGATCAAAATTTGAGTAAAAACACAGGGAGATATGTCGAAAATACGAACACAAAAAGTAGTTTTTTTCTTTCTTCCTCCAAAATTAATCAATATCATTTTATTATTTTAACTATTATTTTATTATTTTCCTTAGGAGGCCCATTTTATACCCCAAAATTCCTCTAATGAGGACTCTTTAGTGCATCATAGCTTCTTTCATTTTCACCCTAGGTTGTAACAGAGCAATATTCTGGCTTCTTTACTTTGTCATATCCTAGACAAATTTTATCATTTGATGGTCTTTGGATACTTAATATATCATATAAGATCCTTGAGTTGTTCTCAAACTTTGATTTGATATATCTTTCATCAACTCCTTTTCTAAGTTGAATAATTTATTTTTCAAGTTTTTCAGAATCTTGGATTTTCTGCTTGAGCAGAACTACTAGATCTTATTTAGTCTTCTTGGCTTCTTGAAGCTAGTTCTTCAAGTCCATAATAATTTTATTTGTTTCTTCTTGGTACTTTGGCAGTTTCTCTTTCAAAACTTTGTTCCTTTTCCTACATGTTTCAATTTTATCAACAACAGTCGTGTATTGAGCTTCTATGTCCACTTCTGATTCCTCATTTGAATTTGTTGTCCCTTTAAATATGATTTCTGCATCTTCACTTTCATCCTCACTATCTTCTGTGGAATATAATTTCTTCCTCTTTTTCTTAAAACTATTCTTACCCATGGTCTTACACTTATTCCAAGAATATTCTTCATGATCACTCTCATCTTGTTTTGGGTAAGGACACTTATTGGAAAAATGTCCAATTCTTCCATAGTTAAAATATTTCAAGCGTAGCTTTCCTTTGCATTTCCAAGTACATTTCTCAAGGTTAGTGATGAAAAGAGCTTCTTCATAATATAGGTTCTCTAGTTGGTTCTTGGATATGGCTTTAAATGTTGCCTCTTTTTTTGAAGGTTCATTTTGTCCCGTCGTCATCTCATATGCAGTGAAGATCCCATGTAGTTCATCTACTATCATGTCATCGAGGTCATCCCATTCTTCTAGAGTGGACACTTTTGAGTAATACTTCATTGGAAATGTTCTTAGTACCTTGCTCACCACTTCTCTTTCTTTTAATTTTCCTCCAAGACCTCTAATAGAATTGACAACCTCATATACTCTTAGAAGGTATTCCTCAATATTTTCTTCTTCTTTCATTTTAAGGCTCTCAAACTTCCCTTTATATGTCTGAAGCTTGGATTCTTTGACTTATATGCCTCTTCACATATAATTTTTAACTTATCCCAGGTTTGTTTGGCAGTATTGCATCACATAACTTTTGTAAATAAAGAGTTTGTCAATCCACTCAAGATTGCATTTAGGGATTTGGCATTACCTTGATATTGGCCTAGTTTTGTTGGGTCTGTAGGTAGCTTGGTCTCCTATTTTATATTCTCTTTTCAATTGCTTCCCAAACCTTCCATCCAAAGGACATCGAATGACACTTCATTCTCACACTCCAGTATGCATAATTTTCTCCTTTGAATAATGGAGGCATGTTAGTGGTTAATCCTTCTTGTTGATTCATAGTGGTTTTTAAATAGGATCTTCCTTCCACTGGTTAAACTGTAGTGAAGGAACCTCACTCTGATACCAATTGTTGAAATTGGTCAATATTGAGAGAATGGGGGGTGAATCAGTATGGTAACTTTTATCAATTTAATAGCACTTTTAATTTACTCATTAAAACACAAAATTAACAAGAACACACATAATACAAATTTATTGTGGAATCCCAATTGGGTAAACCACCAATACTTCCTATTACTGCAAAATTGTTATTTAAAAGTAGTTTTTTCCTGCTGCTACAGAAAATGATGATATAAACCCTCTTTACCAGCAACTACTAGAAGGATGATACAACCCCCTAATTTTTCAGCTACAACTGGCAGGATGTTACTACACCTTTTTTACTAGCTTCTGCTAGAAGGAGGATACAACCCCCTGCATGCCTATTGCCTACCCTAGAGCCACCCTCCCACCCTAATGTGTTTTTAGTAATATTCCATATTCCTTTACCCTTAAATCTCTGTCACACTCACTAATATTTGCTTCTTCTTCTATGATCTGGACCCTAGAGACAATTTCTCTCTCTCATCCCTCTATGTATAACTACCTTCACATTTCCTGCGGATGTATCTCTTCACCATTGCACCATTTCATTCTTCGATCGTGCCTCTTCATGAGAGATGTTATCAGATAAATCTACTCAAGTGGACTCAAGTTGGATCTCCCTAGTCCAAGTGGATCTAGAACAAATCAAGTACACAATAAAATCTACTTTCCTAGATCAAATAGAATATGCAATATGCCAGATAGATCACTTGCCTGCAATATGCAAATCCTCTTCTCTCTTTGTTGATCCAAGCTCGAGAGCCTTCATATCTCTAGCTTCAAAACCCTATAAAACAAGTGGAAACAAGCAAACAATACATGTGTATCCAAACATGAATTTATCTAAGCTAACCGTTAAGGAAAAAATCTCTAAACATCAACAACACAACAACAATGTTTATGGAAAGAAATTTGTATTAATGTAATCAAGGAGATACATAGAATTACGAAAAGAAGGAATGTCACAACCTAGCCTTAATGATACAACTTTCCATCCAACAATCCAAGCCAAATCCAAGCCTCTAAATAATGATAGGGATCACTTAGAATTACACCAGCATAAAAGCACCATAGTCCTTCCTCCCTTCACAATGGAGAGAGGGTTCAATTTATAAGGCTAAAGGGATAGAGTAGGTTGACTATTAGGATGAGGAGTCTAAGGGATATTCCCACTAGGTTAGGAACCAAATTCCAACTCATCTAGAATGTAGGGAAATTCCTCCACCTCATCCACCTTTGAGAAGGGCCTTGAAGCTTCGTTTTTTCCCTCAAAACACCACTGGTGCACCTTCCATGAAGGGAAAGAGAACCATTGGAGCACCTAGCAGTAGGAGATAGAGCACCACCATCGGTGCACCTAGCATGAAGGTAAATACCACCATCGGTGCACCTAGCATGAAGGGGAAAAGCATCGTCCTTCCTAAAGAGGGAAAAAGGAATAAAAAACCTCAACATCTATCAAGTTTAGCATAGAGAAATTTGGGGATTAGGAAAAGGGTTGACACATGGATCAAGAGGACAAGATTTTGGTGTAACGTAGCTTAATTAATCATTTTATTACTGAGTCATAGAGTCATCTACCTCCATCATGATTCTTCAAAACAACTAAAACAATTCTCTGTTAACTCATTTACATCTTATTCTTCCAATTGTGTTCTTATGCAATATCTATTTCTACAATAATTCCTGATCCATTGATCTCATTTCGGGATTTTTCCTTACCATAGATCTGAGATAAAAATTAGATAGAGGATATGTGAATTTTTCCAAATATCATTCCACAATTTCTTCTTTTCACACCAATCATTCCGCAGCATTGATCTTCTTTGAGCTCTCCGTGACTGTTAATCTGAGATGAAAAGAAGATATCAGATATGTGACTTTTTGCAAATATCATTCCACAATTTACACTTTCCACACCAATCATTCTGTACCGTTGATATTCTTCGAGCACTCCATGACGTTGACGTGAGATGAAGAGCGAATATCAGATATGTGACTTTTCCCAAATATCATTCCACGATTTCCTCTTTTCGAACCAATATTTTCGCACCGTCGATCTCATTCGAGTTCTATCCTGCCCATTGATCTTTCAGATTGCGGATTTTGGATTTGTGACTTTGTCAACATGTCATTTTGAGATTTCCGCTTTCTGCCATTTTCCCTTTCGCACCTTCAATCTTATGTGGTTTTTTTCTGGACCGTTAATGTTCTGGATTTCAGGTAGCAAAAATGTGACATTTCCCAAAGTATTTTCACGATTTATCCGCCTTTCACTTTTCACCTTCCGCTTTTCTTTTGAACTGTTGATTTCTTTGCGGGTTCACTCCTAGATGTCGATCTATGATCTGATGTGGGTTGCAGATCCTCACTTTTATTTGTGCAAAAATCATTCTTTGCTGTCAATCTTCTCAAAATCGGCTTCCACATTTATCTTAACTGATATGGACTGTCCACGTTGTCAGTAAACTATTTCTTAATGAAATTTTTCTCCCATCTACAACGTTAACTAGCTTACTAGTTAAATATGCAAAATACCTTGAGGGCTGTTGGATCTATATCTGGTTGGATCAACGTTGGACTCCAAATGTATTAAACGGTATTTGATGGAAATTTTGCGCCCATCAGAATTTTCTTAGACCTCACAACTTCTCCTAGTGAAATTGTTGACGATTGTTGATTTGTTTCAATGATCAACATTATTCGTCAAACTCCGTCAGCTTCAATCAATGACGAACTCCAAATAGAACAAACTTGTTTAAATTAAAATTTCACACCCATCTAAGTAGTTAACTCACCTACTAGCTAAATCTACGAAATCCATGAGGATCATTAGATCTAGATCGACGATGGACCCCAAATATCATAAGGCATATTTTATTTAAATTTTGAGCACATCAGGATTTTATTAATATGCGCTAGTTCTCCATATGAAATAATTGGAATCCATTGATCTTATTCAATGATCAACCTCATATGTTGATAGTAATCTCTTTCGTGGCGATTACTTCCAAATTTCGCAGCCAATTAACCTTTTTATCCTCCTCGCTATTTAATCAGCAAAATTCATTATGACCGTATATCTTTAGCACTCTCTGATCTCCACCACATGATCTCCAATCGTGCCAATGATTTAATTTAGAAAATTTTGGGTTATCTCAGGTATAACTCCAACTTGAGAAATCCATCTTCAGTCGTGGATTGCAAAATCCATCTTCTGTCTGATCTATGGATCCTTTTTATTTTACCGATTTCATCCTGCTACATGTTTATTTGTTATTCCTTTGTCATTCATGAATTCCTTTGACATCAATGACAACTATATTCTCAACAATACCCGCCTTTGGAATTGATGGAAAAATCTAAACATTCTCCCCCTTTGACAACAATCACAAAGGATGACGTGTTATGCTATTGAGGATTTCTTTTCTTGCTTGTTTCTAACAACTCCCCCTGTCATCATATCTCCCCTTTGTTAACTGGACTTGGTACTAACCAATGTATTATCATTTATCTTAATATTTCCTTTGTTGCAACAGGTTCTTGAATGATAAGTTGAATGATAGATCCATGGACTCCCACTGCCACTGTAATTCCTTTCCTTTGTCAACATTTTTGTGACAGAGTTTACACTCAGCATTACATTGTTCCTTTAAAAACAAATTGTATTATGTAACTTTCTCTTCTTAAGAAGTATTCACATAATCCTTGGCTTGAGATAACAACAGGATTTGCTACATGTTTGAGAGACAAGTTTAGAAAGAACTTCCTTAAACTAATATTTTTTTTTAAATACCCATTGTTCCTTCACAATCTTCACTGTTATTTTTACTCATTCTAGCACTTTTCAATAGACTGAATTTTTTATTTTTCAGATCAAACTTGAGTTTTCTTCCACTATCAACAATTTTTATGTGTCATGAATTCAAATTATAAGTGAGCATACAATATTTATCTTCTATTTGATTGCAGACACCATGGTATTCATAAATCACACATTTTGTTGTTATCATGTTACGTCATAGGTCTTACACTTTCTCCAAGTCAACCATACACCAATGTTATTATTTAACATTGATCATCTATTGTATTTGATGAAGATATATTTAAGCATACTTTAACATTGTATTCCAATTGAATTTTTTGATACCAATTGGAGTTGTATGACTTTAACTCCCCCTAATTATATGATCGATCCGAATTTTTTTCAGGGTTCTCTTTAAATCATGAGAGATATTTAGAAAATAATCCCACAACCATCACTATATCCTTCTTCATCACTGTATTGGTTTTTTATTAATGGTTCCTATCAATGGGTGAGATACAAAGAATGTGTGACATGTATATGGACGAGGAGGGAATACCCATGCTCGTAATAATGTCAAAAGAATAAATAATTGGATCAAGTCTCAAAACATGGGAGCCGATCAATACATATACAAATGATGATTCATAATGGTGGCCTCAAATAGGAGGCTGAATACAATGCTAATATGAAGAACATATACATAGGAACAATGGAATTATCATGGAATGAAATATCATCGCAACTGATGCTCTGCTGGATCTAGAAGTGTACATGTACAAGGACTCCATGACTAAAAGTCAGAATCTCTGTGGTACAATATTCCACATCAAGTACTGGAGATACATGGAAGCATAATACTACGAGATTCCAAACATTGTCTCCAACGCAGCCCAAAAATCACAAGGGACATGAAACTATGTGGGTCCCATAGTAGACTCACCAATTTGCTAGAGTCAGGTGACAATCGGGGTCTTCAACCAAAGAATGAACGGACCAATACTTTGTATGAATCCCAACAGTGTGATGATATAGCTGAACTTGAGCACGTGAGACACAACCATCTTGAGAGGCACTAATGACTCCTCTCATGTGGTCCAAGGAACTCATCAATGAGGTGGATGAAACCAAGATATAGGGACCTATGGGTCTATCCTCTAGAATAGATGTGTTTTCATCGACAGAGGGAGACTTGCAACTAACCAAGGCAATGATGTGTCCTCAAATATAAGCGCAAGGGAATAAACAAAGATGTGGACCACTATGGGGACTGCCACATTGAATGCAGGAAAAGGGGAAATGGGAGTATGGGGGATTCAAACTTCCTTTGTTTAGAGTATGACTACAGGGATGACCTAGCAAAAAAAGAAACTAACTCATGAGAGAGGGATCATAGATGTAATACCGGGAATGTAATTGTAGATGGGAAATATTGAGGGAGGTAACTATACTAATGATATCCAAGGGATCCAAGGAAGAATCATCGCAGAATACTTTGAACAAAGGAGACCCAATGGGGGAAATATGATGAACTGTGATATATGGGGTGACACCTAAAGACACCGTTATGACATGACCTTGTGGATTTTTAATGAGCCTGAGAAAGTAAATGCTCGATGGTGTTTTCAATTTTAGAGAATCTGAAAAAGGAAGAAGACTCCAATGTGGTTTCTTTTTCGTATGTAGTCTCTTGATCCCAAAAAAGGATAAAAGCATACAAAGGAGATTTCTCCCAACCTTTGGGGAAGGAATACTTCTTTACCATTGGTAGTCCAATTAGGTTGGAAAAGGTTAAATATATACTGACTGGATGGTCATTCAAATACTTTTATGAGCATGAACGAAACCAATTTTGCTCGATAATATTTTCTTCATGAGAAGGTTGGAAAAGAGCTTAAAGACAACCTATATAGAGCTTTTTTGTAAAGTATGGTCCCAATGTCTGAGAAAGCATAAAATGATGCAAAGGGAAATGTTCCTAGCCTGAATGTGCCAAGGTGGTCCTTTTCTTATGATAGTCTACATAGTTTGAAAAAGGAGATAAATGAAGCTACATAAACTCCCTTTCAAATACTTTGATGAGCATGAAAGGAAGCAAGTGTGCTTGGCCATGTTTTCATTCTTTTAGGAGTCAGGAAAGAGCTTAATAGAAACTCCATAATGGGCAATCAAGAAAGGGGGAATTGTTCAATATATGGAAAGAGGTTATGTTGTGAACATGGCTGATGGGCATAAATGTATAACACTAATGGGCCCCCCTTGTAGGTGTTGCTGCTGCAACCGCTACCCCAAAATTTTGTTCTGATCTTAGGGACCCCCCTTGGATTTTCAGCTTTTATACTTTCTTAGGTAGAATTTTCTCTCTGAAGAGTTCTTCATGACTTAGTTTATTTCTTGCACAAGTTAGAAAGTCTTTTGTTGAAAATTGACTCATTTTTTTCACCCGATGTATCGGCTGATCTTCTCAAGTCTAGCCGACATGACGGGGAAACTCATGCTGGTCATTCGATTTTCTGCTTATTCTTTACGAAGTTTCGATTTTTTTTTTAGTTTGCTGAAACATCTACAAAACTCAGGTCTTGGAGCTGATCTTATCGATGAAGTATTCTTTTTCTTTCCAACTATTTGGTTGAAACATTTGTGGAAGTTTCTTGGGAGATCTCGTTTATTTTTATTGATGACATTGGGCCAACTAGGAGAGTTGAACTGATTCGATCGGTGAATATTTATCTTCTTATGCAGCAGCCTATCATCGAAATCTTTTTGTGAGTTCACCGACGGACCTTTTCAGAAGTTTATGCCGACAACATCGGCATGAATCATTTCTGTAAACTGATACATTTGGATGCACTGATTTTTTGAAACCGATGACCTTTTTGTAGTTTGAATGATAAAGTTTGCGTGAATTCTTATTGAGTTTCCTTGATGGCATTAGAAGAACTCTAGTATTGGAGTAGATGTTGTCGTGGGGTTTTTTCTTTTCACCACCAATGATGATTGAAGGATCCTGCCAATAGTATTATCATTGACAGGAGTGTCAAATGCTATCCGATTATCTTAGATCTCCTCCAGAAGTCCACCTGACACTATCACTTACCCCTCGATTTTATTTTCCGATTAGGATAGTTATGCCGATAAGGTTTTTTTAACTTTGGTGCCAATGAAGTTTTCCACCGATGTATAATTTAATCACCCATCTACTACATTTAATGTTCTTTATGAAATTTTCTATATAAGTTGTGGGGGGTGTGTTTTACGGTTATCACTATTACCGTTTGGAGTGCTCCAAGTTGTCATTCGCCACTCTTATTTCATCGACTGCGCGAGTTGTTTTTATCACCAACTTTCAAGCCATCATCTACCAGGTAGGATCCAAGAACCATCCTAATCATAGTTTTTTTCTATTTTAGTTGGGTAAATAGGTGTTTGAAGGTTTTTATGGGTTTAGGGTTTTCCCAACTCGCGGTATTTAAGGTAGTATCTGACCTCGTGGGTGTCCTCTTTTTTAACCTCCAGGGTTCTCAAACCTCTATAGGGTTTTCCTAGGTCTATCGTGCCATGAACCTTTGGCACCCTTGCTCTTGTTTTTCTAGCATGGTTGTAGAGGGTTCTCCCATCCGCTCCGCCCCACTCATCCTCACCGCTTAGACCATGTCAGACCTAAGCATTGGTAGGGTTTTGGCGAGTTGAGCATTTCACTGAATGCACCTCCCCTGGTTATTTTTGTTACACGTCGAGTGGGTAAGATACCATCATTGGCCGATGTAGGGATAAAGAGTTTTCCCCGGACTAGGGTTCAAGCCGACCCATGTGGTCAAAGCCATTAAGTCGTTGTTGGGTTTTCCATTGGTTTTCATGGGGAGAATCCTTGGTTTGTGCTTTTAGAGAAAAATGTTACCTGGTCATGTGGTGTGCAAAACGATCATGGAATAAATCCTCAGATGACTATTTCTTTTTTCAAAACCTAAGGTCTAAAACCCGTGCAACACGAGAATTTTTCTTTTGGTCAGTCTGGCCATAACCTATTATTCACCTTCTAGTTTTTAGAGCAGCTAGATAACCTTCTTTTTGCGTCATAGAGCCTTTTGATATGTTTGAGGATGAGTTGGTAAAGGATGTTTGATCAAATAATATCTCATGCTTGTTCTTTATGTTTCATTCATCATTTTGCATCTCAGATATAGTTGTTTATGTTATGTATATTTTATCAATAATGAATGTATGTTTCTTGACCAAATAACCTTTAAAGTCATTTCTTGGTATATTTGTGTTGTAGCCTCAACCTTCATACAACAACATGATAAAGAAAGGGAAAAAGAGGGCTTAGGCCACAAGATATGACCTAGAGGTAGAGATTGTGTCCAAAATGGAAATTATTTATGAGGACATGAAGTATGTCACATGGGTTCAGCCAGAATTTAAATGCGGGTTGATTTACAAGATGATCAAAGACAAGACTATCCCAGATGCAGGTTTGGAAAATATATTGTTGTATGTAAACATCAAAATATCTGTCATCACAAAAGTGGTTACATGCCCTGAGCTTTTCCCTTATGCCAAATTTATCAATTGGATCCTATCTTAGACGGATGTAGCTGCTATGATCATGACAAACACGAAAAAGAAGCCTTTTGACTCTTTCAACCCTGCCTACATTGCCAAATAAGCAAGCTACCAGCACCCCAAGATTTCATGATAGATAAATGGATAGGGGATTTGGATTTGGACGTGTTCAACTGTGCTAAGAAGATGATGTTTTCTGGGAAGCAGTTTCACCATAAAGCTTCAGGAGAATACGAGACTACCAATTTTCGCACCTCATACTGCCTCATAGCCCTGATGCTAAATCGGATTTTTGGTTGGGAAAACGGGCAGCTTAATAAGATAAGTTGTATTCCAATAATATATCATGTATCCATGCAAGGAACTATATTCAATTGGTAAGACATTGTGGAAAATAGCCTATCATCCTACATAGTTGTAGATTTGGGGGGTCTAACCCAAAGGAAGTCCAAGTTCTACATGGGATCTTTCTTGATTGATTGTATCTTATGCACCCATCCATTCCCAAAGTTAAAATGTGATTGGGATCCAGCCAGGACTCCCGTGTACTCTGCATATCAAATCTTGTGGGAACAGAAGTATTTTAGCTTTTACAAAGCTATCTCCGAATATTTTCTGCTACCATTATATGAGTTGATTTTTCTTGAGGAATGCAACTGCATGTCTGAAGAAGCACTGAATACTGTAAGTGAGTATGGGTATTATTTCTTCTCCAAGGAAGGCTTGTACTTGAGGATGTATGGAGGATCCAAGGCCCCTTCATTACTCCCTATATATACCACCGATTATGTCATCCATAAGGAGGTGGTAAAAAAGTTGTACATAGACGGTTTCAGGAACTTCCTATTTGATATGAAGAAACTTGTCTACCATTTGTTGCCATTTTGCATTGATAGTTATAAGTCCACCAAGGTAAAGAGTACACCTTATTTTGTAAGACATCTAGAAAACTTCCATTTCGGGGAGAATTTTTTTTACAAAAATGATGAGTGGGACAAAGCTTCAAAATACTGTGCACATGTAGGAGTACATTTCGAATACTCTGATCACTTTGACAAGGATGAGCAGGTATACCGAAATGCATGTAACATGACCGCATTGAAAAAATGGTTCAAGAAGAAAATCACAACCATAGGGGTCAAATGCAGTAGCAGTAGCACCTCTCAACAACAGAAACAGAGAGAAGAAGTTTCCAAAAAGAAAGAAGAAGAAGCCAATAGGTTAGTCGAAGAAGCAAAGAAATTGATAGTTGAGGAAGCACAAAGGAAGAAAGATGAAGAAGCACTAAGGAAAAAATATGAATAATCCAAAAGGAAAAGGGAATAAGAATAAAGAAGGAAAACAGAATCAACTTACAGAGCGTAAGAGGAGGTAGAGAAGGAAGTTGAAGAACTAAAAAGGAAAGAACAGGAAGACCACGATAGGGAGAATCTGGAGTAGGATCAAGCGCATGACAATCTAGTGTATTCTTTTTTACCATCAAGTAGCACAATGATAGGAAGCCAATTTTTCTTGATATCACTGGGATTGGTACCATTCATCCCATCTCATTAACATGCTGTGGCTAACTTAGACACAATTTTCTTTGACTAGAAGAAGAAAATAATTGTAAGAAGGTCAGAGAAAAGATTGCAAATATGGATCAACCTGTAGAAGTCATGGTGACAGAGAAGATGATTATGCATGGGACAAATGAAGATCCTCGACTTCTCATGATGGAAAGCATAGTAGCAGCACAAGCCAATGCAAATAATGTCGGTAAGATCATTGAGGATACTGAATATTACAAAGAGAAAATGAAACAGATAAAATAAACTCTGGTAAGAGAAGGAACAAAAGGGAAACAATTGACGAGGAATTATGATGATCATTTGTCAGAGTTTGAAAGAATTAGGGAAGCATTCCAAGCTCTAGAATCATATAAGGATGCATTAATACTGTCAATTGCAATTGCTGAGGGAGGAAAGAGAGACCTTGAAAGCAAGGCGTCAGAGTTGGAAACACAAAAAAACGCAGCCAACCAGTGAGTAAAATAAATAGAGACATAGAACAACCTGCTAGAGAAACAACTCAATATAGATTATGAAAAACAGACTGATATTAATCCATTCTGCATTCAAGCCTGTCTTTTGCAAAGAAAATAAACCAAGTTCAGTTGAAATTGGCGGAAGAAATATGTAAGATTAAGAAGATAGAGGCCAAACTGAAGGAGATAGAAAACAACTCATCGGAGTTCAAGAAAAGGTTAACAGAAGATACAGAACTTGTGAAAAGTCAGCTAGCTTGGATTGGAACCAATGTAGTTTTTCTTGGAAACATGCCCCAAAATACTATAGGAGAATTGAAGATGGAGTTGGAACTCTTGGATTTCAACAGCAGAGCAACAATAAAATTGAACACAGCAGTTGAAAAGACTGTGGAAAAGTGTAAGGTATTCTACAAGAAGATGTGCATGACATACAATAAATGTCAAGCTTCAATAAAAACTCAGGTTCAGTATTTTCTAGACAAAGATCAACATTTAAATAATCTCCAGGACAAGTTGTAGATAGACAAGCAAAGCATTCAGAAGATCAAAAATATTGGTGAGGAAGAAATAATAATCTGGGTTGTGCAAGATTCGGTTCATAAATATCTCTTTGAGGATTTGTTGAGGCATACCTCACTAAAGGTAAAATAAATAGAATACCAACTAGCTAAACATGAAGTAACACAGTGGATTATCAAGTCATCAAAGAAGAACCTACTGCATGGAAAGTTTTTATTGGAGGATCAGCTGGGCCCTCTTGAGTTTTTACTTGCGTACATGTGGAAATTTTTGTAGATTATCTTATTCTATTGTTATTTTCCTAGTGCAAGTCACTAGAAGAAAAAAAAATTTAATTGAAGAGTCAAGGAAGCCTAAGAGGCTAGGGTAGCTGAAAAGTCATATGTAAATTGTATAAATAGGGGTAGAATAGAGATTAGAAAGGAATTTTTCTAGCGCACATATGCTGAACCTATTTGTATGAGAACTACTTATTTTATGAATAAAAAGAACCAAATTTTGTTGAAGGAAGGACTGTGCGAGTTTCCAAATGGATTATGTGAATTGCTAAATGTTGAAATATTTATGTTTTAGCTTTCTACATAACTATGAGATCGTTCCAACATGTCGAATTATTTTTGCAGTTTATGAATAATTTTATTTTCTATTAGAAATCTCATGCATATGAATGAGTAATGAATGTGTTAATAAAACATAGCTATCTTTGTTTATCTTTTATTTCCATAATTTTGTATGTTGAGTTTGACAGTGTTATCTTCGAAATAAATAAATTTATTTTTATTTTAGTTCACACAAAATAATTCATTTCGATAGTATGAAGGATATGAAGGTCACTGAAAAATTTCAAAGCCTCTGTTTTTTATTTGGATGAAAATTTCACAAGTGTAGCTTTCAGTGGCTTGGGAGAGGATCAGAACATCTCATTAGCTACTGAAAAATGGAATATAATTAGCAAGTGGAAGACCCCTTCGACAGATAGGCATATTGCTAAAACGTTTACACCATCGAATCATTTTTCAAACAGTAATCAGAAGTGGTGAAGACTACAGATCGGTGAGACAGTCCTCTGTGGAGCTGCAACTATGGAAGGAAGAAAGACTTAGTTCGTGATTGGAAAACTTTAACAGATCGACGGGCTAGTTCCCAAGGGCACTGAAACTACGGAAAATATAGTGACTAGAAGTTCTGCAACTACGAAGAATAGAATGATTAAAGGCAACCGATAAATCAAAATCACCGATCAGAGAGAATGGAAACTTCGGCGTCGGAGAGGCTAAAGACTAACCGGCGGTGAAACAGTTCAATGCAGAGCCACAACGGTGAATGAAATACTTACTATGGGTTCCAAAATGTCAGAAAGACATCGTTGAGTGGAGGCACTAAATACTACACGCCAGATGCTTGAAAACATAAAACCGACAGTGAATTAGTGCTCGAAGTAGCTGCAACGGTGGAAGAAATATAAACTACGGGGTCCGCAAGCAGATGAAACTTCAGCATCAAAACTCAGTATCACTAGTCGTTGGAAAGATAGTGAAATTGGAAGCCGCAACGGTGGAAGAAAGAAGATGAACAACTCCGGTACTATAGTTATTACTGCTCCCGATCACCGATGTGTTAGTTATGGAGAACACCGATTAGGAGCGCATATGAGATAAAAGAAGAAACCTCTGACCATCGATGAAGAAGCCGTCATGACACTGATGATCTAAGGAGTGCTGATACTATGGAAACAAAGAGACTTGGAGCACCGGAATGGCTGAAGAAAGAAGATTAAAGAAGACAAAGCTTCCGATCAGCAACTGCGGCAACAAAGTAAAAAGGGGTTTCGAGCAGATTGAACGAGATGAGGCACTTCAGTTAAATGCTGATACACTGGGTGTTGGTGGTAATTTCAAAGAAAACCAGCAGTAGTGGTTATCAGCTACCACTTCAGTCATTAAAAGATCGCCCAGTGAACTAGATCTTCATAATGAATAAACAAATCATTAGCAAGGGTTTGAAGCCCTTATCGGGAAAAAACTATAACTTTCATTTATTTTTGATGTAAACAGATCGGATTTAGAGAATCTATAAATTTTGTAAAAGGCTATAAAGCCCATGATTATTTCATGAACAAAGGTTCAACTCTGGTGATTTATGAGCCTGTTCCATTATCAAGCGTCTCGTCTGGTTTGTTCTAAGTATAATATCTTTTGTTGTGATTTGTTCAACCATCTCTTTCTTTACTGTGTTTATTGCCTGAATTTGCATTTAGGTAATTTTCAGATTTATTACAGGGCTGATAGTTGTTATCCTATTGGTTATGTAGTGATATTTGATTTATAAACACCATCCTCAGCAGGATTTAGCCATTTATATGCATGTGTTGTGTGTGTAAGTCTGCCAACCTAGTGAGTTCTCCATCCCTGCACCTTTTTGTCAAACTATTGAACAAGTTGTAACTAAAATCCTTGTCATTGAGTGAGCTTCATGCATGTCTTGAGAGTGAGAGGTTATATAGGTTATCCATCTTGATCCAATTTAGAAAAAACCCAAAAAATAGTTTAAGTTACCAGGCATCCTCGAGCTAGAACCTAGAGGAGTTTCCTAGAGTGTTAACAAAGTGGCGCCGTTGTCGGGGAGAGGAGATTGAAGCTCAGCCTCCCTGGGATATGACATAGATCCATGCTTTGATGATAAACAAGGATTGGACATTATTACGGTTGTAATAATCTATCTAGCGACTCCATTGATATAAGGTGGCTTAAAGAAGACCAAGTACCAGAGAAAACCCGAAGGGGCCACCAGCAACACTCGTTTCAGATCCAGAAGAAATCTTGAGGAAAGCTAGGGCTTTACTAAGACAAACTAGCAGTGCTGCACAAAACATTGCATCAGGTATTTCAAGAAATCATTTTGCTGATATTTCTTCTGCTAAAACTTTTAATTCCCGGAAATTTTTAGATACATCAGAAAAATCTAGGGTTTGGGCATCTTCAAGCACTGCTACTTGTGAAGATCCAATCCCTGGTGACTCCACTAGGATAAGTATACCACCACCTTCTTAGAAAATATTTTCATCGGTGTCGCCTTCCACATCCCTGTCCATACCCATTTCCAATATGGCTACCCCTCAATTGACTAAGATGGAAAGGATCCTGGTAGCTAGGTATGCACCCGTAATTTTTCCAAATCCTCTCGCAGCCATGCCTACCGGGGACTACCTCAAGTATATGCCTAAGTTTATAGGGGAAGGGGATTTCACTGCTGAAGAACATCTAGAGGATTTTTATAGCTATGCTGAAAATATAAATATAGAACAAGAAGATGTATGGACCAGAGTTTTTGTACAAAGCCTGGATGGCTAGGCTAGGAAGTGGTTTAAAGAACTGCCTGCTAGGTCAGTGGCAGACATAGAGACCCTAAATGACATTTTTGTAAAGCATTGGGGAGAGAGGAGAGACCACCTCTACTATATCACAGAATTAAACAACCTGAAAAGAGAAAATGGTGAGTCTGTCTCCAACTTTACCAAGAGATTCAACAACATGTATAGCAAGATCCCCACTGAGATTAAGCCCACTGGTACCTCAGCTATGATAACTTATGTGAATTCCTTTGACTCTGACTTCTGCCTACTTCTCAGAGAAAGGAGGTCTGCCTCCTTATCACTCATGCAAGATGCTGCCCTAGAGGTAGAGTCAAACATTCTGGCATCTCAGAAGGTCAAAGGGAAGGTAGACAAGAGAAAGAAACTAGCAGACTACAGTGGGGCTTCGGCATCAGAGAACAAGATTGAAAAAATGACCAAACTTTTAGATAACCTGACTGCTTAAATGTCTAAATTTTGAAGGACCAAAGACATCTGCCGGTGAGGAGTAAAGGGCCAAGTGACTTTGGTCCTCGAAATCCAAATTTTTTCCCTTATAGAAGAGGAAACCCCCCTATTTATATTATCAGAAGGGAGAGAAATCAAGGGGAAGACCAGAGGATAAGAGCTCCATTTAAAAACACCGTGTTAGAAGAAGAGCCAAAATTCATTGAAGACGAAGGAGAAGCTGAAGACAATATCCACTGCATGGAGGATGAGGTGGACTATTCTTTTATGACCCAGGCAGAGTATGAAGAAGCCCTGATTGATGAGCATATCACTAAAGAGGCTGTCTATTAGGCTGATAGTCAGGGAGGTTACCAACTGAGGTCTAGGTTAGTTGCTCCACTAAAAAATAATGCTATACCCGTCTAGCAGCCTGCTACACCTGCTAGAAAGGTTGTTGTTTTACCAAAGAAAGTAGTTGTTCCATCCAAAGCATTGCATAAACCGACACCTTCAGCCACACCTAATCAAGTCCAACTCAAACCTATATATCATGAGGTAAGGTTTCCAGATAGGCTGCATCATTCCTTCAACCTTGAGTCTGAAATTCAAAAATTGAAAATCCCTTTCCCTTTAATTGAGTTGATGAAGAATGATGCATTTAAAACCTCCATTCTGAATTCCCTTCAGCCCAAGGTGCACATTGACACTGACTTTGTGAACCTATAAGATGACAAGACTATGGTAACCCTGGGCCCCGTGATCGAAGACCTAAAGGATTCTTGCCCACCATTCTATATATCCTTGAACATCCATGATAAAGTCCTCCATAACTATTTGCTAGATTCAGGAGCCTCTCATAACTTAATGCCAAAGGCTGCGATGGATGAGATTGGCCTCAGCATTACCAAGCCCTACCATGATTTATTATCCTTTGACTCCAGGAAGGTCAAGTGCTTTGGCCTCATCAAATACTTTGCTGTAAACTTAACTCAGCTGCCTTCGAAAAGTGTAATGATGGACATCGTGGTGGCTGATATTCCTCCAAAATTTGGCCTTTTGCTGCCCCGGTCACGGAGCAAAAGATTGGGCGGCACCCTTCAGATGGATCTCACATACACCACCATTCTCATATTCGGAGGAGAAACTAAGAGTCTGTATAGGGAAAATCAGCTAGCGTACATTATAAGCAAGGAGATTTGCTCAGTAAATCACCCTATCTACGCTGTGGACACTGATTTTGGATCTTGCATCTTGCAAATAGATGATAATCAGAAGACATCAGTTCAGCTCACTGAGCCCACCCGTCCGCAGCCCGAAGAAGTCACAACAGCGATCTGGACTATGTATTTCGATGGGGCAAGCGCTCAAAAATCAACAGGCATAGGGTTCGTGTTGATCTCCCCATCTAAGGAGAACATTCACCTATCGTATAAGCTCAATTTCGAAACCATGAACAAAGTAGTAGAATATGAAGCCTTGCTACTAGGAGTTAAAGCGGCCAAAGAGATGGGGATCATGTGCATGAAGGTTTTTGGGGATGCAGACCTCATCATACAGCAGATCAACAATAGTTTTTAGATGAAAAATATCAGACTGAAGGCCTACAGAGACGAGGTATGGAAACTCAGAGACTCATTTATGTTTTTTGAACTGTCATATATTCCTAGATATTTGAATCACCTAGCTGATTCCCTGGCTGGCTCTGCAAGTTTTTTTGTTCCTCCTTTACCCCCTAGGCTCAGCTATGATGTTTAGGTCAAGTATAGACCCTCTCTGCCAAACAATGTAAAATTTTGGAGGGTGTTTGAAAATGATGGGGAGCTTAGTAAATTCCTTCAGTTGGTGGATGAATTCTCTGACATACACATAGAATAGGAAAACCTTAACCTGGAGGAATCCAAGCAGCTCAAGCTAAAAGATAAAGTGACTGAGCACGATATCGTCCAATTTCCCAGCAACCACATACCCCAAGGTCTAGTACCACTGGAAGAACTATTTGATCACAATGATGTCCCTTTCAATCCTGCTAAAAAGGAGCTAGATCCTGCTATCCAAGAACACAACATAGGCAGCTAGAGCCATCCAAAATTGATAAATCTATCCATTGGGCTGGTTGCTGAACAGAAGTCTGAATATTGCAGCTTGATAAAAGAGTTTGCTGATGTATGTGCATGGGAGTATAGTGACCTAAAAAATTATGACACCAACATCATCCAGCACAGGATTCCTTTGGAGAAGGACACCATTCCTTTCAAACAGAAGCTGAGACCCATCAGCCCTCTTTTATTACCAGTGATTGAGAAAGAGATCCACAAACTCCTCAAAGCCAAGATCATAATCCCCACTAGGCATTCCCAGTGGATTGCAAATCTAGTAGTGGTAAGAAAGAAAAATGGAAAAATTAGGTTGTGTGTGGATTTTAGAAACCTAAACAAACGTTCCAAAAAAGACAACTATCCACTTCCCAAGATGGAACATCTGTTGCAGAGAGTCTTGGGGGCTAGGGTCATGTCCTTCCTTGATGGATTCTCTGGATACAACCAAGTGGCTGTGCACCCAGATGACCAAGAGAAGACTGCCTTTACCACCCCCCGGGGCGCCTTCATGTATGCTAAAATTCCATTTGGGCTAATGAATGTTGGGGCTACTTTTCAGAGAGCTATGGATGTAGCTTTGGTAGGGATAAAAGATAAATATGTGCTGATATATTTGGATAACTTAACAGTTTACTCTCACAGCCATCATGACCACTTGCAGCATTTGAGAAAGGTATTTCTGAAGTGTAGAAGGTATGGAATATCACTGAACCCCAAGAAGTTCTAGTTTGCACTCAATGAAGGAAAGCTCCTAGGCCACATAGTCTCAGCTGAAGGTGTAAATATCGATCCAGTATGAGTGGAGGAATTCAGCAGCTGTCAATACCAAGGTCAAAAAGAGACATTCAGTCCTTTTTAGGCAAGATAAACTTTGTCAGGAGGTTCATTCCAAATTTCTTTGAGCTGGTAAAGCATATAACAGTCATGCTAAAAAAGGATGCAGAAATCAAGTGGACTGACCAGGAAAGAAATTATTTTGAAGACATTAAGAAAGCCATCATGGAGGTCCCAACCCTGATTAGTCCTGACTACACCAAGGGTTTTTACATTTTCTCTTTTTCATCTTATGACACAGTGGTAGTTGTACTATTACAAAAGAATGATGAAGGTCTTTATCATCCAATTAATTAGTTCAGCAGAACCCTGAGAGATGCTGAGCTGAAGTATTACCCAATTGAGAAGCAGGCTTATGCCCTCATAAAATCTTTGAAGAACTTCAGAATCTACATTCTCCATGCAAAGGTCATTGCATATGTCCCTTCAGCTGCAGTGAAGGATGTTTTGAATCAGACTGACATTGATGGGAAGAGAGCTAAGTGGATTGCCAAACTCATTGAGTTTGATGTAGAGGTGAAACCCACCAAGTTGGTAAAAGGATTAGGTCTGGACAAACTCATGGCCAAAGAAAACTGTGAACTATTGGGAATGAATTTCACATATGTTAGATGAGCAAAGGTGCATACCATGGTAGCAGCTGAAACATAAGTAAATCAAGATCAAAATAGTAGTCCAGCAATAGCTGAGAACATATCTTCATGTGAGTGGTACTCAGGTATCATTCAATTTTTGGTAAAATTAGAATTTTCTCCTAATATCACTCCTAACCAGGCACAAGCTCTTAAATTGAAATCTGTTAAGTTTTGCATAATTGACAAACTGTTGTACTGGAGGGATCAGTCTGGGATTTTGTTAAGGTGTCTAGATAAAGAGGAAGTAGAACAAGTCATGCATCACTTTCATTCCAGTACATGTGGAGGCCACCACTACTGGAAAACCATAGCCCACAAGATATTAAAAGCAGGGTACTATTGGCCAGTCCTTTTTGCTGATGTATGCACTTTTGTAAGGGCCTATGACCAATGTCAAAGATTTGAAGGGAAGCAGTAGCTCAAATCCTTTCCCCTTAGGCCTGTTACAGTGAATGGGCCTTTCCAGCAATGAGGTCTGGATTTCATAGGTCAAATAAATCCATCTTCCAGTGGACAACATAAATGGATCTTAGTAGCCCCTGACTACTTTACCAAATGGATAGAAGCAATACCCACCAGAAATGCCACTCATCAAGTCATCATGAGGTTCTTATATGAGAACATCTTCAGCAGGTTTGGTTTCCTAGTAAGGTTAGTAACTGATAATGCACAAGCCTTTAAAGCTGGGGAATTGGTTAAGTTGTGTGAGTCAATGGGTATTCAACTGGTGCACTCCACTTCCTATTACCCAGAAGGCAATGGCCTGGCTGAGTCATCCAACAAAATCTTAGTCCGGATCATTAGGAAATTGATAGAGACAAATTAGAAAAGCTGGGATTCAAAGCTTAAGTTTTCCTTATCGACTGATAGGGTGACCGATAAAAGATCCATAGGGAATTCTCCATTCAAACTAGTTTATGGCACTGAGGCCATCTTTCCTATCCAGCTCACCCTTCCAGTGGCAAAGTTATTTCAAGAAGAGGAAGATGAACCAAATGATATGATGAGAAGGATGATGGATTTGGTGGAGTTACAGCAGATTAGGGAGCAAGTTCCAAGAAAATTATAGACTCATCAACAGAGGATAAAGGGGATGTTTGACAAAAGAACAAAGGAAGACAACTTCCAGGTTGGAGACTGGGTCCTCAAGTGGGATGTTGTTAGACAGGACAAGGGGAAACATGGAAAATTTGACTCTTTATGGATTGGCCCTTTTGGTATAGACCAGGTATATAAAAATAACACCTTCAAATTGCAGAATCTGGAAGGTGAAGAGGTATTCGATGGCCCAGTAAATGGGTGGTTCCTAAAACTCTATTTTATTTGAGGCTCTGAGGCCTTATGATTGTAAATTAGTAGATAGTACGTTGTTTTGCTTTCAGAATAATACTCCATGCCCAATGGAACAATAAAAAATAGTGTTAAGATTAATTAGTTACTTTTAAGGAAAGACATTTTGGTCTGGGGTTCTTGGGACCTCATAGGGAGGTTCCCATCCCCGAGTAAGAGCCAGATGTTATCTCCCAAATAAATAAATTTATTTTTATTTTAGTTCACACAAAATAATTCATTTCGATAGTATGAAGGATATGAAGGTCACTGACAAATTTCAAAGCCTATGTTTTTTATTTGGATGAAAATTCCACAAGGGTAGCTTTTGGTGGCTTCAGTGACGATTAGAACATCTCATTAGCCACTGAAAGATGGAAGATAATTAGCAGGTGGAAGACCCCTTCGACAGATAGGAATATTGCTAAAATGTTTACACCATCGGAGCATTTTTCAAATAGTAATTGGAAGTGGTGAAGACTACAGATCGGCGAGACAGTCCTTTGCGGAGCCGCAACTATGGAAGGAAGAAAGACTTAGTTTGTGATTGGAAAACTTTAACAGTTTGGCGGGCTAGTTCCCAAGGGCTCCGAAACTACGGAAAATACAGTGACTAGAAGTTCCACAACTGTGGAGAATAGAATGATTAAAGGTAGCCGATAAATCAAAATCATCGATCGGAGAGAATGGAAACTTCAGCATTAGAGAGGCTAAATACTAAACAACAGCGAAATAGTTCAATGTGGAGCCGCGACAGTGGATGAAAGACTTACTGCGGGATCCGAAATAACAAAAAAACATCGCCAAGTGGAGGCACTAAAGACTACGCTCCAGATTCTTGAAAACATAAAACCAACGGCGAATTAGTCCTCTAAGTAGCCGCAATGGCAGAAGAAATATAAACTACGGGGTCCGCAAGCAGATGAAACTTCGGCGTCGAAAATTAGTTTCACTAGTCATCGGCAAGATAGTGAAATTGGAAGCTGAAACGGTGAAAGAAAGAAGACGAACAGATCTGGTACTGTAGTTATTACTGCTCTTGATCACCGATGTGTTAGTTATGGAGAACGCCGATTAGGAGCGCAAATGAGATAAAAGAAGAAACCTTTGACCATTGATGAAGAAGCCGTCGTGACACTGATGATATAAGGAGCGTCGATACTATGGCAACGAAGATACTTGGAGTGCTGAAATGGCGGAAGAAAGAAGATTAAATAAGACAAAGCTTTCGATCAGCAATTGCAGCAGCAAAGTAAAAAGGGGTTTTGAGCGGATTGAACGAGACGAAACACTTCAGTTAAACACCGATACACTGGCTGTTGGTGGCAATTTCAAAGCAAACCAGTAGTAGTGTTTATTATCTACCACTCCAGCCATTAAAAGATCGCCCAGTGAACTAGATCTTCACAATGAATAAACAAATCGTTAGCAAGGGTTTGAAGCCCTAATCGGGAAAAAACTATGACTTTCATTTATTTTTGATGTAAACAGATCAGATTTAGAGGATCTATAAATTTTGTAAAAGGATATAAAGCCCATGATTATTTCATGAATAAAGGTTCGAATTTGGGGATTTATGATCTTGTTCCATTATCAAGCATCTCATCTGGTTTATTCTAAGTATAAGCTCTTTTGTTGTGATTTGTTCAGCAATCTCTTTCTTTACTGTGTTTATTGCCTGAATGTGCATTTAGGTAGTTTTCAGATTTATTAAAGGGCCGATAGTTGTTATCCTATTGGTTATTTAGTGATATTTTATTTATAAACACCATCCTCAGCAGGATTTAGCCATTTATATGCATGTGTTGTGTGTAAGTCTGCTAGCCTGGTGAGTTCTCCATCCCTGCACCTTTTTGTCAAACTATTGAACAAGTTGTAACTAAAATCCTTGTCATTGAGTGAGCTTCATGCATGTCTTGAGAGTGAGAGGTTATATAGGTTATCCATCTTGATCCAATTTAGAAAAAACCCAAAAAATAGTTTAAGTTACCAGGCATCCTCGAGCTAGAACCTAGAGGAGTTTCCTAGAGTGTTAACAAAGTGGCGCTGTTGTCGGGGAGAGGAGATTGAAGCTCAGCCTCCCTGGGATATGACATAGATCCATGCTTTGATGATAAACAAGGCTTGGACATTATTACGGTTGTAATAATATATCTAGCGACTCCATTGAACAAGTTGTAACTAAAAGCATTGTGATTGAGTGAGCTTCATGCATGTCTTGAGAGTGAAAGGTTATATAGGTTATCCGGCTTGATCCAATTTAGAAAAAACCCAAAAAATAGTTTAAGTTACCAGGCATCCTCGAGCTACAACCTAGAGGAGTTTCTTGGAGTGATAACAGACAATTACTTATAGAATTACACCAACAACATTACAGTACATTAATCAAATTAAATATAATCTTTGCTCCCCTGGGGATAGGTTAGATAAAATATATTAGAATAAATTAGTTGTTTCTTTGCTTTTTTAGAAGTGATTGTAAGGCAAGAGCGGTAAGATGGGAGGTAAGAACCTGTGCATCTCTAGTAAGTATCTTACTCATCGGTCACTTGCATTTAGTATAGGAACTTGCATTTCATCATAAAAAATAAAATTACATAAACGATAGACCGGGCCGCAACCGATAAAACAGACTTAAAAGGTTCTTTTAATTCTATGGTAGTCGGGCTGCTAACCAGACAGATTCCCAATTCCAAACAATAAATGATCTAATTGGGAACGGTTATTGGGGGTAATCCCTACTATCGGTACCTGGTATTTTCCAGTCATCAACAGTTTTGGCACTAGAAGGAGGGCCACCAATGCATGGGTGGGAGAGGAAATCCATTTATTATAAATTATTCTGCTGGTGATAGCTATGAGACTAGGTTTCCTAAAGATTTCATCTCCGAAGAAAGATTAAACCTTGAAGTAAGAGTTCCATAACACCTCTACCTTGTTCCTTTTTAAGTAGTAAACCACTTGAGGAGACAAATAAGGTCTTTGCGTAAAGAATCTTGGTGTATTGCAGACAATCATTGAATTACCGAGAAGGTGGGATCCCAAAAGAGTACCTACTTACATGAAAGATTCAATTTTGGTGGGAAATTTGGAAAATTTAGTGAATTTATCCATACAAGATATTGTTCAACCACTTGATCACTTGGGACTAGGTTCCCTTTTTCTTCAGTCACCCGCTCAGTCTCCACCACAGACTCCTCATAGAATCATGGCTGGAAATGTATCCCCAAATGCTTATCAACTCGTGAATCCAAATACACCACCAACTTGGAGAGCTAGAACACCACTCAACCTGGCTGCTCCTTTGCATGCTTTGCCTCAGAATGTTGAAAAAACATTACCTAAGTTTTACCCTGAAAAGGGCGTTTTTGTGGCTGACCACCTGCAAAGTTTTTATTTGGATTTATAACTTTTAGCCGTAGGACATGAAGATGTGGTATGCAGAATCCTCCCACATACCTTTGAAGCTAAGGCATCTACTTGGTATTTTGGTTTACAAGCAAATTCGAAAGCAGACTGGGATACTTTTGTAAGGTTGTTTAAGGGAAAGTTTGGTAGTCAACGAACCACTACTACTCTCATGAAATAATTGTTATCTCTGAGGATGGATAAGAAATAAAAAGTGCAAGATTTCAATAAGAGGTCTGCTGCCCATTTGAATAATTTCAGTGCTACAATAAAACTTGATGAAGAAACTTTAATAGAATACTACACTTTAGCCCTTAGTCCCAACATAGCAATGTTTGTTAAGAGTTCAGTAAAACCTTCTTTGGTAGAAAATTATGAAGAAGCAAATAAAGTAGAATATAAACTTGAAAGCATAAACAAACACACTGCAGAACCAGAGGTAAGGACTTTTAGCAGTAAAAAACCTTTGCTGTTAACTGAACCTAAAGAGGAACATTCAAGTGAATTGGAAAACGTGGTTAAAATGGTACAAAAGCTATCAAATATGATTGTCAATTTAGAAAAGGATATAGAAGCTAGTTCATCCAAGAAACAGTTCAAACCTTATTTCAAGAAAAGAGAGGAAGGTGGCACATCTCAACCACCTGTATATAGTTCTTCTGGTTTAAATTTTAATGAGGTAGGAATGGATCATATCTGCACTTTTAATCAAGAACCTCATTCTGAAAAAAGTTTCCCAAAATGGATTAATTCAATGAATCTAGTTATGAATAAATATTAGATGCTCAAATAATATAACCTTAGGTGGATGAAGAAAAGACAAATTAACTAGAAGAATCACACGAAACAACGATGGTCTTGTGGGACTGTGCACCTATGCTGGAGTTAGATGAAGATGAAATTATCGAATAAATCCAACTTTCAGCAGTAAATGTTACAACTAGAAGCAAGGGACCAATAAGGGATGAAAGATTATTATTGCCTAAGATTAGGAAGATACAAGAAAGCATGAAGAAGATTAGCAGTAATACCCAAACACCACCTAAGTTTGATTTGGTCACCACAAATATAAAGTTACAACAGTTAGTAAGCCTGTGAAGGTTTTGGAGAGTAAAACATAAAGAAATAAGAAAAGGTCAATTAGAATATGACATGGGATACGACATAGTGGAAGACATCAAGAAGACCAAAGTGAATATTTTCTTATTTGAATTTTGTAGCTTACCTTAGCAAAGAAGGAAGCTCATGGAAGCCTTTCATCCACAACCCAGTAGATCCTAGGATGAAATTCAATTAGATAAAGAGATCAATGAAGCTAGCATTGGAGGAAAGTCTAAATCTTAAACTTTGCCATTTTTAATATCTTTTGATATTTTCAACCATAATGTGCATAATTATTTGGTAGATTATGGAGCTTCCTCTAATGGCATGCCTATTTCGGTTTGTAGAAAGATAAATGGTCAACCTACACCCTCTTCATGTAAGATCATTCATTTGGGTAGATAAATGGTCAAGGTAGTAGGAGAAATGAAAAATGTGTTGATTCGGTTATCTGCAGATGAAAGGGTCTTCCAGTTTATAGACATCATGGTGGTAGATATACCAGAAGCATATGGTTTGATATTGAGCAAGGACTGGTCTACAAAACTGAATGGGTACTTTGCAACTGACTAGTCACACATGTGGCTTTCCTATAAGAACATTCAGAATCAGATCAAGGTGATGAGGGAACCACACATGAAGCACAATGTGACACAACTAGAAGGAAATAATGAACCCATTAATTTCTCACATTCAGTATTGGGTAACTATTTTATAGAGCTTGAACTTGGAAATTATCAAGCGGAAGAAGCCAATAGTGAGTCAAACACACAGTCCGAACTCCTTCATTTTTCACGGAATGATACTATTGGTTGTAATATAGTTAATTTAGTTTCTAACTTAGAGAGTAGCAATAATCCTGTAGAGTTAGAAGATAGATTTTGGTTTTATATTTTGACGGTTCCAAAACTCAAGAGGGATTAGGATCAGGTTGTGTCATGATTGATCCTGAAAAGAAAAAACATTTTCTCTCTTTTCGAATAGAGTTTGAGTGTACTAATAACACAACATAATATGAATCTCTAGTTGAGGGTTTGAAAAGGGCCATGGAATTCAAAGTAAAAAATTTAAAATTTCTTGGTGATTCTGAAATAATTGTCAGAAAAGTTCAAAAAACAATTCATTGTCTGTTACCACACTTAAGGCTACCAAAATGAAGTCTGGGAGCTTATAAAAAATTTCAATGCTTTCAATATCAATTCCATTCTTAGATTGCAAAATGCAGCAGCTGATTTGTTAGATACTTCTGCTACAAGATTAGTGCCCACTAATAACAAATTCTCAATTGAATTGATTTTCAGGCCATCTATACTAGACAATGTCACAAATTTGAGGGTATTCGATGATGATCAAAAAATCTTAGAGTTTTTAACAAATGATGAGACTTTCAAGGACTTAGTGATTGATGACGAAGAACATCAAACTAACATTCAAAGTGGAAACTTCATGCCTAAAGGGGTAAGAACATTGGAAGGGATGTTTGATTTGAATAAAAAGTTCAGAAAAATTGCAAATGTTAAAACAAATAGTTTATCTCTGCAATATGAGCTGATTAATCTTGGGACAAAGGCTGAACCCAAGTATGGGAACTTGGGAAAATGTTGTTCACTGGAGGAAAGAAGCAAATTTATTAGTTTATTTCGAGAATATACATATGTTTTTTCTTGGACATATGAATATTTGAAGACCTATGATACTCGCCTCATCCAACATGTTATTCCTATTAAAGTAGGTGTGAAACCGTTCCAGCAACCACTGAGGAAAATGCATCCCAAGATGGAACTGCTGATCCAAAATGAAGTGAATAAGTTACTTGATGCAAAGATCATTTTTATAGTTAGACACTCAGAGTGGGTGGAAAATATGGTACCACTAAGAAATAAATCTGGTGAAATAAGACTATGTGTAGGCTTTAGGAATCTGAACTGAGGTTCAGATAAAGATAATTATCCAGTCCCGCCAATGGAACAAATCCTACAGATGGTTTCGGGTTTTGAATTGTTCTCCCTATTAAACGGGTTTTCTGGTTATAACCAAGTCCTGGTAGTTTACCAAGACTGGCTGAAAACCACGTTTCGAACAAAGTGGGGAACATTGACTTACAAAAGAATGCCCTTCAATCTCATCAATGCTGGAGCCACTTTCCATGTTAGATTTTATCATTCAAGCTAGCATTATGTTATGATCTTTAATTGAGAGAATAACAAGAAAAGTAATCAAACACAAGAGACAATGAACACAGTGTTTTTCCTTGGGGAAGCCATAAATGGAGAAAACCCCTCAACTTCCTCAGAGATAGAATCAGCACCAAAAGTAAAACCCCAAAATAGTAAGATGATCTCCCGACAGCAGTAACCTCTTTCTTCCTAGCCCCGGTGTTTTCTTCTTCCTTAGCTATGTGCTACAACTGAGTGTAATTGAGTGTGTACCAAATAGATATGCTAGCTCTCTATTTATACTAATTCCTGACTTGACTAAACCCTACTAGGTCTGACTTCTCTAGGAGATTCTGATAACCCTAGTGCCCCGGAACTGCGACGCCTTTAACCCTTGAACAATAGGAGGGTTACCCACAATGACTTGACATGATTTGTTTACATTATAGAATCTCTTTATAGGAACATCGGGGCATGACATGACTCAATTACATTACAGATACTTCCCAGAATGAACATCGGGGTACAATACATGAAATATACAAGTGAATACATTCCAAAGTTACATATACATCAACACTCCCTCTTAACTAGGAAGGTATTCTCTCGACACAATTTTTCAGCACTGGTCTTATTCTCTGGATCATCTCGTCATTTGCATCTTCAAGTCATCTTCATTTTCAAGTTATCTTCATCTTCAAGTTATTTTCATCTTGGATTAGGATCATTACTTGATCTGGATCATCATCACTGGATATGGATCATCACTGGATCTAGATCATCATCACTGGATCTGGATCATCACTGGATCTGGATCATCATCATTGGATCTAGATCATCACTATATTTGGATCATCACGGGGTTATCATCATTGGATTTGGATAATCACTGCTAGATCTGGATCATAACTCGATCTGGATCATCTCAGAGACATCATAACTAGATCTGAATCATAGCTCGATCTGGATCATCACTGGGTCATCATAATATATGCTATCCCATGATTCTTCTCATCACAGGAAGTTCTACAGAGCCAACCCTTTTCCATGTTAGTTGTAGGCATACCTCCTTATAGGTCTTTGGTAGCCCTTATATCTGACCCTAAGTTAGAATGGCCATTACTCACATCTGACCTTGAATCGTCAGAAAGGAACAACACTTACATCTGACCTTGACTCGTCAGAAAGGAACTCAATCCTCGACTGAGGGTTCCTAGTAACTGACCAGGTGCCTCCATTCAGAGAATGAAAGTATCCCTTATATCTGAACCTAATTCAGAATGTTCAGCACTCACATCTGATCTTGACTCGTCAGAAAGGCGGTAGCCCTTACATCTGACCCTAAGTTAGAATGGCCGACACTCACATAGTGACATGGAAGGAAACAATCCTCTCACCATGATAGAATGGATGTAGCTCTTACATCTAACCCTAATTAAGAATGGTCAGCACTCACATTTGACATGGAAGGAAACAATCCTCTCACCATGATAGAATGGCGGTAGCCCTTACATCTGACCCTAAGTCAGAATGGACGGCACTCACATCTGACATGGAAGGAAGCAATCCTCTCACCATGACAGAATGGAAACAACCATTATATTTGATCAAGTGGGAAAACATCCCTCAGTCACATGAGAATGACCATGCAGTCAAATATGATCATGTGAGAACACATCTCATAGTCATATCAGAATGGCCATCAGTCCTAGACTGAGTTTTCCTGGTAACTGACTAGGTACCTCCATTCAAAGAATGGAAATAGCCCTAATATCAGATCATGTAGGAACCAATCCTACTGTCACATCAGAATGGCCAGCACTCATATCTGACATGGAAGGAACCAATCCTCACAGCATGACAGAATGGCTCAACCCTTACATCTGACCATGGAAGGAACCAATCCTCTCACCATGTCAGAATGTCTCATAGACTCATCACTTCCCCTTGGGGGAAATATCAATCTGGAGAACACCAAGCTTCTCCTTGAAGTACTCAAACTTCACTTTGGCCAATGGCTTTGTCAACACATCAGCTATCTATTTGTCCGTCGCAACATACTGGAGCTTCACTACTCCTCTCTGCACCATATCCCTGATATAGTGATGCTTGATCTCGATATGCTTCGACTTGTCATGGAACATCGGGTTCTTTGAAAACTTCACACAACTTTGGTTGTCACAATATATACAAGTAGAATCCAGCTAGAGATCAAATAAATCAGATAGTAGCTTCCTTAGCCATACTACCTCACAACTAGTTGAACAAGCTGCGACATACTCTACTTCAACTGTAATCAGTGCCACACAATATTGCTTCCTGCTAAACCAAGAGATCACACTTGATCCCATACTGAAGCAACACCCTAAAGTGCTCTTCCTATCGATGGCACTACCTGCCCAGTCTGAATCAACATAACCCTCCAGGTTAATCTTCTGATTTGCATCATACTTGATCCCATAATCAATTGTACCCTTCAGGTACCTCACAATATGCTTTGCAGCAATCAAGTGAACATGTCTTGGATATTTCAAGAACTGGCTCAAGGTGTTCACAACAAAGAAAATATCTGGTCTTGTGTTCATTAGGTACATCAAGGACCTAATCATCTGACGATACATCATGGCATCAACCGCTTCTGATGGAGCATCACTCAATAGCTTTAGGTTCGATGCCATAGGTGTGGTCATGGCCTTGTAGTCCATCATCCCAAATCTCTTCAGGATATCTACCGTATATTTCCCTTGTCCCAGGGAAATTCCATCCGCATTCTGCCACACCTCCATGCCTAGAAAATAATAAATCATACCCAAGTCCTTCATTTCAAACTCGGTAGAAATCTTTCTCTTTGTATCAGCAATCAACCCATCCATACCTGTTACAAATAGATCATCTACATACAGTAGGAGCATCACTAGGTTTCCATCTTCAACCTTGTAGTAAAGGTTGGAATCTGTTTTACTCTTGGTAAAGCCCAAACTGGATAGAAATCTGTCAATTCTGCAGTACCATGTCTTGGGTGCCTGTTTCAAACCGTACAGGTATTTTTTCAATCTACATACATGAGAGTCCCTGACATGTGTCTCAAAACCAAGTGGCTATTCTAGATACACTTCCTCTTCTACTACACCATTCAAGAAAGTAGTATTGACATCCATTTGGTGTATCTTCCATTTCATCATTGCAGCGAGAGCAAGTACTGATTTGATGGAAGTGTATCTAGCTACAGGTGCAAAATTTTCTTCATAATCTATTCCTTCTTTCTAGGAGAAACCATGAGAAATAAATCTTTCTTTATATTTCTCTATGCTACCATCTACAGCATGCTTGATCTTGTAGATCCATTTGGAAGTTACAAAATACTTTCCTTCTGGTCTTGGGACAACATCCCAAACATCATTCTTCATGATCGATTGATACTCTTTGATCATAGAATCCTTCCATTATTTCCTTTCTGTTGCTTCTTCATAATTGGAAGGTTCTTTATCAATGAAATCACATAATAAGGATACATAACCAGAGCAAGACCTGGTTCTCTTTCTTTGTCTGTTATTCTCTTCTGGAGCCCCATATCTTTCCGCACCTTCGATAGCTTCTCGTACCCAAGCAGGTTTCCTCTTATGAGGATTCTTCACCTGTGGTGGATCTACAGGTTCTTGAGGTTGTTTGAATTCTCGATCTTCTTCTTGAGCTTCTTCATTCATGGTTGTATCATGAATTATGGGTGGTTATGCTTCTTCAGGTTCTTCAGCAGGTCTCTTTCTATATTTTTTGTAAGCTAAGTCTTCATTAAATGTCACATCCCTGCTAATGTCGATCTTCATGAATCCTGGGAAGTATATTCTATAAGCCTTTGAGCTTTCAGAGTATCCCACAAATATACCCTTCTTCCCTGAAGGATCTAATTTAGTCCTCTTCTCTTTTGGAATGTGTATGTACACTAGATAGCTGAATATTATGATATGGCTGACTTCTGGTTTCTTGTCGAAAAATACTTCTTCAAGTTTCTTGTTCTCAAATACTCTGTGTGGAGTACGGTTCTATACATACACCACTGTTCTGGCAGCTTTTTCCCATAGATGCATAGGAATATCTTGATCATGAAGCATAGCTCTTGGAGCTTCCATGATAGTTCTGTTCTTCCTTTCTGAAATCCCATTTTGTTGTGGATTATAAGGAGTGGACAACTCCCTCTTAATCCTTGAGTCTTTGAATAACTATTTGAATTCATTTGATGTGAATTCTCCGCCATTATCAGATCGAAAGGTCTTGATCTTATTTTCTATGTGATTCTCGATCAAGGCTTTGAATTCCTTGAGCTTTCTGAATACTTCATCTTTGTTCTTCATGAAGTAAATCCATGTCTTCCTAGAAAATTCATCAATAAAATAAACATAGTATACATACCCACTTAGTGAGCTTGATGACATTGGACCGCATACATCAGAATGGATGATTTCCAATATTCCTTTTGCTTTGCTCTCGCTACTTGGAAATGTCTTCTTTGTATTCTTTCCTTTCACACATCCTTTGAAGACCCCATCATGTTTTGCTTGAATTCTGGAAGACCTTCAACAGCTTTGCTTGCAAGTGGTAGTGCTCTGTAATGCACATGTGTAAGCCTTCTATGACAAAGTTCATTTGGCTCTACTGTGTCATGGACAAGGGCTTGTTCTGAATGGCCCTTCAATTTGTATAGACCTCCTTCTTGTTCCCTAATCACTACTGCATCATTAATAGTCTTTCCCTTTGGCCACATGATAACTTGTCCATCTATAAATGCAACCCTCATGCCTTTTGCATCTAATGCATATTTGGAGAGAAGGTTCTTCTTGAGTCCTGGTACAAACAATACATATTGCATCTTCATAGACTTTCCAAAGTCTAGCTTATAGGAGGATTCCCTAGTACCTTTTATTGGATACTAGTAGTCATCTCCAAGTTTCACCTTGTGAGGCTATTCATGTTCTAAAAGTTTTACAAAGGACTCATTGAATCCTATCATATATTTGGAATCCCCACTATCTATAATCCAATCATTCCTTCCATGTGTGATGTTTCCCGTGAGAGAACAAATCAAGACATATTCTTCATCACTTTCATATCTGGTTCTCTTCTTGGATGGTTCATCATCCTCTGCAGCATGAACATGATGTCTTCCCTTGTTTCCCTTTTTCTTATTTTTTATTTTAGGACAATCTTTTGCAAAGTATCCTACTTCATCACATGTATAACATCTGCTTCTAGACAAATCTTTTCTAGAGTTAGTTTTATAGAAATGCTTACCTCTAGAGTGATGAGAACTTCTTTTGCTTTTCTTGGAATGAACTGTGAGGGCTTTATCTTCACTTCCCATATTTTCTTCTCAAGATGCTATCCGAGCTTCTTCTTGAGAGAATTCTTCCCATAGTCTGCTGAACTTGACTAACTTCTTTGGGGCACATACCCTTGAATAAAGGAGTCCCATGATCTAGGGAGACCATTCAAGGTGGTCATTACAACCTCTACATTCTCCACTTCTTCATCTACTGCTTCCAGCTATTCCTTAATCTGAGAGACCCTTGTAAAGTAATACTAGATGGTCTCAGCATTCTGGATCTTTACATTCTTCAGTTGGTTTCTCAGATTCATCTTCTGTTTTATGTTCTTCCCTTCAAATAATTTGGTTAGGGAATCAAACATAGATTTAGGTGTCTTTAGGGAGGACACCTATGGTATGAGGTGATCCTTGATTGAATCAACAATGATCCTCTTTTCCATAACCAACTTATTCTTTTTTAAGGCCTTAGCCTCATCTCCCTCTGGAACTGGAACCTCCTCATTGATATAGGAGTCCAACTCATTTTCTTCCAGGACCAGGGAGATCCTATACTTCCAGGCTCGAAAGTTATCAGCTCCCTCAATCTTTTCATCAAGATTGGTATAATGAGACATCTTAACTGAGAACCTCAAATGGAAATACAAAATATTTAGATCTTACCAGGTCAAGATGTCGGATCTGGATTTGGAGCTGAATTTCTGGAGTGCTGGTTCAAGAGCAGATTAGGGTTTTGCTTTTCCAGAGTTCTGTCCAACCAAATGCTTTGATCTTGATATCTAAACTTGGATTTTGAGGAGGAGATCAATCCAAGACTGGGATCACTGAAAAATTCCACTTCTATGGAAAGCCCTAATTTTCGGCAGTAGTCTTGGGTCCAAAACTAAAAAACCTTAGAATGGGATTCTGCTCCAACATAAAGATGTGCCCTAGGGAGGAGAGTTATTTCAACCTTATTTTGCTGAAAATATGTGGAGAGAGAACCACAAAGTAGGAATCCCTAGTTCCCGTAGCTGCACAGTGTCTTCTTCTCAGGTTAGCTATGATACCATGTTAGATTTTATCATTCAAGCTAGTATTATGTTATGATCTTTAACTGAGAGAATAACAAGCACAAAAATCAAACACAAGAGACAATGAACACAATGCTTTTCCTTAGGGAAACCATAAATGGATAAAACCCTACAACTTCCTCAGAGATAGACTCAACACCAAAAGTAAAACCCCAAAACAGTAAGATGATCTCCCGACAACAGTAACCTCTTTATTCCTAGCCCTAGTGTCTTCTTCTTCCTCAGTTATGCACTACAACTGAGTGTGAGTGAGTGTGTACTAAATAGAGAGGCTAGCTCTCTATTTATACTAATTCATGACTTGACTAAACCCTACTAGGGCTGACTTCTATAGGAGAGTCTAATAACCCCAGTGCCCCAGAACTGCAGGGAATTTAACCCTTTATCAATAGGAGGGTTACCCACAATGACTTGACATGACTTGTTTACAATATAGAATATCCCGATAGGAACATCGGGGCATGACATTACTCAATTACATTACAGATACTTCCCGAAATGAACATCGGGGTACAATACATGAAATATACAAGTGAATACCTTCCAAAGTTACATATACCTCAACATTCCAAAGGGCAATGGATATATATTTCTAGGGTTTAATTGGCCACAGTGTCGTAGTTTATCTGGATGATGTAACCGTTTTCTCTAAGAAGAGAGAAGATCTTATGTTTCATTTGAAAAACATTTTTGACTGCTGTCGAAAGCATGGCATCTCTTTAAATTCTAAGAAATGCATCTTCGTAGTATTGGAGGGAAAACCATTGGGACACATTATTTCTAAAAAGGGAATCTCCATATACCCGGAGAGAATAGAATCCATAGCTTAGATTCCCTTACCCCACAATAAAAAAAGTATGCAATCTTTCATGGGTATAATAAATTTTGTTCAAAGGTTTGTTCCTGATTTTGCACAAATATAAAAGCCTTTGCAACAAATGGTAAAGAAAAGTGTACAATTTAAATGGATCGACATAGAGAAGGGTTCCTTTAACAACACAAAGTGGCAATAGCTCACACACCTTCTCTTAAAAGTCCTAATTTTGAAAAGGATCTTATCATGTACACCTTTTCCTTTGATAACTCACTGGCAGCTGTGCTTACACATAAAGAAGAAAGGGGAGATGAGTACCCCATATCATTTATGAGAACTCGGTTACAAGGTGCTGAATTGAACTACCCTACCATTGAAAAACATGCGTATGCAGTATTTAAAAAGAAGTGAAGCAATACAGGCCTTACATTCTTAAAAATAGAACCAAGGTAATTGTTCCTCACTTGGCGGTCCGAACCCTTTTCGTACAAAAGGAATTGGGAGAACGAAGAGGAAATTGGGTGAAACCGTTACAAGAATATGATTTGGAATTTAAACCATCCACCATTATCGAAGGATAAGGACTTTGTAATTTAATGGATGAAAGTCAAAACAATGAATATGATAACTGGGAAAATGAAGCTGAATCGCATATGATTGATATGTGTCCTATCTTTACAGCTATTGATTCTTGGTACAAATATCTAATACATTACCTCCAACAAGGATATTTACCATAACAATGGAATTCTAAACATACAAGAGCACTTCGTTTGAAGTCAGCATCTTACCAAATAATTGATGGAGCTCTTTTTAGGAAGAACTATGATGGAGTATTGCTGAGATGCATAGAACAAGAGAATTCCTCTAAAGTTGTTAAAGAATTGCATGATGGTCCTGCTGGAAGACATTTTTCAGGAGACACTACTACCCACAAGATTCTAAGAGCTAGATATTACTGGCCAACATTGTTTAAATATGCTCATGCTTATGTAAGGAACTGTGACATATGCTAGAGAAGCGGTGGAAGACTAGAAAAAACAATCGGACCATTCAAACCTGTCATTGTTTCAGAGCCGTTTGAACAATGGGGAATTGACATCATTGGAGAAATCAATCCAAATTCTTCATTGCAACACAAATACATCCTCACAGCCATTGATTACTTCACAACATGGGTGGAATCAATTTTGTTATGTAAAGTGAATGAAGACGCAATCATCAACTTTCTGCAAGAAAATATTATGACCAGGTTTTGGGTTTCGATTTCACTAGTTTTTGATAATGCGTCTTTCTTTTCATCAATTAAACTAACTGAATTTTCTAATGAAAAAGGAATGAAATTTCACTATTTTTCTAATTATTATCCACAAGGTAATGGGTTAGCTGAATCAACTAATAAAAATTTTATCATAATTTTAAAGAATATTGTCATAGAAAATCAGAGAAGTTGGCATGCAGCTCTTCCAAATGCACTGTGGGCAGATAACGTCACCCCCGAGATTTCCTTAGTCATGTCATCTTATACTCTAGTTTCTAGGAAATAAGCTGTTCTATCGCCTAACATTTTACTCCCATATTCTTAGTTATCCCAAGCGTCACCAAGGTCTAGTAGTAAAGTTTTACAAGCTCAAATTAATACCTTGCTGAAACTGGAGGAGTCTAGGCTCAAGTCTAAGGATAGGTTTAAACACCAGCAATATATTGTTAAAAGGTGGTTTGATAAACATAAGTCTGGGAAGGGAATTTTTGAAGTTGGAAACTTGGTTCTTACGTGGGATCACCTGCATGATGAAAAGGGAAAACATACAAAGTTTCAACACTTATGGATTGGCCCATTTCAGATTACTGAAAAGTTAGGCCCCTCGACTTCTAAGTATAGGATTTACAGGGGTGGGAAGAGAATCTGCATGTTAACGGTCTGTTTCTCAAACCTTATTTTACCTAGTACCTTAGAAGTCATTTGTACATAAATAAACCTTTTCTTTTTGATGTCTGACTTCTGTTGGTTTTGTTTACCTTCTTTATGTCAATTTACTTTTCTTTGCATTTGCTTTATTTCAGTAATTTTATTTAGTTTAGTTTTTTATTTAAGAATAAACTAGCTCAATATTTTGTTGCTTGGGGGACATTGGAATCTAGACAAACTGCCAATATTTTAATCCAAGAATTTCTCATTGGAATTTATCTATGTCAAATTTTTTATCAGGACAAGATTCTTTAATTTTATAGACTACTAAAGGGAATTTATTTAAAGAACACACTGAAGTCGTACTTTAAATCCTGTAAAATAACTGAAGTAGATGGAGTCTAGAATACTATTTAGGGGATCCATCCACTTTCACCTTAATATCTGTCCTAGGAATCTTGCCGCAAAATACCCATGGAAAGGAAGCATAACGGACAGGTGTATGGTATTCAAAATAATCCCATGCCACAAATGAAGGACAAAAGGCTTAATATAAAGAGTCAATTTTCCAAGAAAGAAAATATACATCAAAATGAGATACTTAGGACATAAATCAGTAAAATGATTTGATTTATCAAAAATGTTCTTCTCCATCCATGAGATGAAACAAATTATCACTCACACAAAAGGACACCATAGATGGAAGAACCTAAATCAAACCTCAAATACAAAAGAAGCAATCCGGGAAGACTCAAAAGAAAAATGTCTTAAGCATCAAAAGAATGCAAAAGGTATGGGAATGAGGAACAAATGAATGCACCTGTTCAACTCTGTTATGATCATGTGGTGTCATGATCGAAAGAAACCAAATACAGAGGTAAACAAATCTCACATTTTGGCACCAAAAGACTTATCAGGACTTTTAAATCCTGGTTATCATACCCCACGAGACTACAATCAATGGGTTGTTCTGAATCTTGCATTCCTGGAGAAGTCTAGATTTTTAAATAATATTGAAAAGGACTAGGATGAGATGCTCTAATAATATACCATAAAGCAGTTTGTGTTTTGAAATATAGTTTTTCCATAGATCTATGTTCACGAGCCAGTCGTCAATTGTTGTTGTTGCAACCACTACCCAAAAATTTTGTTGTGATTTTAGGGCTCCCCCTTGGATTTTTGTCTTTTATACTTTCCTAGGTATACTTTTTTCTCTGAAGATTTTTTCATGACTTAGTTTATTTCTTGCACAAGTTAGAAAGTCTTTTGTTGAAAATTGACTCATATTTTTCACCTGATGTATCGGCTGATCTTCTCGAGTCTAGTGGAAACGATGGGGAAACTCATGTTGGTCATCCAATTTTTGCTTGTCCTTTACGGAGTTTCAGAAAACATTTTTTAGTTTTCCGATACATTGGTGAAACTCGGGTCTTGGAGCCCATATTCTCGGTGAAGTCTTCTTTTTCTTTCCGATCATTTGATTGAAACCTTTGCAAAATTTTCTTGGGATATCTCATTTTTTTTTACCGACGGTATCAGGCCAACTCGAAGTGTTGAACTGATTTGATCGGCAAAGATTTATCTTCTTATGTGCCAGCCTATCATCAGAATCTTTTCGTGAGTTTGCTGATAGGGATTTTTAGAAGTTTATTCCAACAACATTGGCATGGTTCATTTCTACAAGCCAATACATTCGTATGCATTGATATTTTGCAACCGATGACCTTTTCGTAGTTAGACCGATAAATTTTGTAGGAGTTCTTATTGATTTTCCGCAATGGTGTCAGAAGAACTCCAGTATTGCAGACGATGCCATCACATATGTTTTTTTGTTTCACCATCTATGATGATTGAAGGATACTGCCGATAGTCTTATCATCGGCAGGATTATCGAATGCTATCTGATTACGTCAGATCTACTCTAGAAGTCCACCTGACATTGTTGCTTACCCCATAGTTTTGTTTGTCGATTCTGATAGTTATGCTGATCTGGTTTTTTAACTTGGGCGCCAACAACATTTTCTGCCCATGGATCATTTAATCACCCATCTACCGCATTTAATGTTGTTTACAAAGTTTTCTATATAAGGGGTTTGTTTTATGGTTATGACTATTACCGTTTGGACCGCTCCAAGTTGTCATTCACCACCCAGATTTTGCCGATTGCACGAGTTGTTTTTATCACCAACTGTCAAGCCATTATATGCCAGGTAGGATCCAAGCACCATCCTAAACAATTTTTTTTTCTATTTTAGTTGGGTAAACAAGTGTTTGAAGGCTTTTACGTGTTTAGAGTTTTCCCAACTCATGATATTTAAGGTAATATCAGACCCTGTGGGTGTCGTTCTTTTTTTATTCTAGGGTTCTCAAACCTTTGTAGGGTTTTTCCAGGTCTATCATGCCATGAAAATTGGCACCCTTGCTCTTATTGTGCTAGCATGGCTATAGAGGGTTTTCCCATCAGCTCCGTGCCACCCATCCTCACTACTCAAACCATGTCAGACTTAAGCATTGCAGGGGTTTTTTCCAGTCGAGCATTTTGCTGACTGCTCCTCCCTTAGTTATTTTTGGTACGCATCAAGTGGGAAAGATACCATCATTGGCCGATGTAGGGTTGAATATTTTTCCCCAGGCCAGGGTTCAATCTGACCCATGTTGTCAAAGCCACTAAGCCGCTGTTAGTTTTTCCATTGGTTGTCGTGGGGAGAATCCATGGTTTGTTCTTTTATAGAAAAATGTTACCCAGTCATGAGGTGTGCAGAATGATATTGGAGAAAGCCTCGGATGACAGTTGATTTTTCTGAAACCTGAGGTCTAAAACCCGTGCAGCATGAGAATTTTTCTTTTGATCAGACTGTTCGTAACCTATTATTCACCTTCAGGTTTTTAGAGGAGCTGGATAACCTTATTTTTGTGTCACATAGCCTTTTGAGATGTTCCAGGATGAGTTGGTAAAGGATGTTTGATTAAATACGATCTCATGCTTGTTCTTTATGTTTCATTCATCATTTTTCATATCAGATATAGTTGTCTATGTTATGTAGATTTTATCAATAATGAATGTATGCTTCCTAACCAAATAACTTTTAAAGACATTTCTTGGTATATTTGTGTTGCATCCTCAGCCTTCATACAACAACATGCCAAAGAAAGGTAAAAAGAGGGCTCAGGCCACAGGATATGACCTAGATGTAGAGATTGTGTCCAAAATCAAAATTATTTACGAGGACATGAAGTCTGTCATAAGGGTTGAGCCAGAATTTAAATGGGAGAATATTTACTAGATGATCAAAGACAAGACTGTCCCAGATGCAGGTTTGGAAGACATACTGTTGTATGTAAACATAAAACAATCTTCCATCACAAAAGTGGTTACACACCCTGAGATTTTCCCTTGTGATGAAGTTATCGGCTGGATCCAATCTTAGACAGATGCAGCTACTGTGATCATGACAAACACGGAAAATAATCCTTTCGCCTCTTTCAACCCTGCAAGCTATTAGCACCCAAGGATTTCATGACAAATAAATGGATAGGGGATTTGGATTAGGACGTGTCCAACTGTGATAAGAGTATGATGTTTTCTGGGTAGCAGTTTTGCCATAAAGCTTCAAGAGAATACGAGACTGGCAATTTGCACACCCCATACCACCTCATAGCCATGATTCTAAATTGGATATTTGGCTGGGAAAACATGAAGTTTTATAAGATAAACTGGATTCCAATAAGATATCATGTATCGATGCAAGGAACTATATTCAATTGGGCAGACATTGTGGAAAATAGCCTGTCATCCTGCATAGTTGCGACTTTAGAGGGTTTAACCCAAAGAAAGTCCAAGTTCTACATGGGCTCCTTATTGATTGATTGTATGTTATGCACCCATCCATTCCCAAATCTAAACTATGATTGGGAGCCAACTAGGACTCTTGTGTACTTCGCATATCAAATCTTGTGGGAACACAAGTATTTTAGCTTTTACAAAGCTATCTGCGAATATTTTCTAATACCATTATACGAGTTGATTTTTCTTGAGGAATGAAACTACATGTCCGAAGAAGCATTGAATAATGTAAGTGAGTATGGGGATTATTTATTCTCCAAGGAAGGTTTGTACTTGTGGATGTATGGAGGATCAAAGGCCCCTTCATTACTGCCTAGATATGCCACCTATTATGTCATCTATAAGGAGGTGGTAAGACAGTTGTACATAGACGATTTCAGGAATTTTTATTTGATATGAAGAAAGTTGTCTACCCTTCGTTTCCATGTTGCATTGATAGTTATAAATTCACCAAGGTAAAGAATGCCCTCAATTTTGTAAGAGATCTAGAAAACTTCCATTTTGGGGAGAAACGTTTTCCCAGAAACGATGTGTGGGACAAAGTTTCAAAATAATGTGCACATGTAGGAGTACATTTCAAATAATCTGATCACTTTGACAAGGATGAGAAGGTATAATGGAATGCATGTAACATGACTGCATTGAAAAAATGGTTCAAAAATAAAATCACAACCACGGGGGGAAAAGGTAGCAATAGTAGCACCTCTAAACAACATAAACAGAGAAAATAAGATTCGTAAAAGAAAGAAGAAGAAGCCCGAAGGTTAGTCGAAGAAGCAGAGAAATTGATAGTTGAGGAAGCAGAAAGGAAGAAAGATGAAGAAGCACAAAGGCAGAAGGATGAAGAAGCCCAAAGGAAAAGGGAATAATAAGAAAGAAGGAAAAAGGAATAAGCTAACAGAGCAAAAGAAGAGGTAGAGAAGGTAGCTGAAGAACTAAAAAGGAAAGAACAGGAAGACCAGGACAAGGAGAATCTGGAGCAGGATCAAGCCCATGAAAATCCAATGGATTATTTTTTCCCTCCAAGTAGCACAATGACAGGAAGCCAAGTTTTCCTGGTAGAACTTGGATTGGTACCATTCATCCCATCTCATCAACATGCCATGGCTAACTTGGACACAATTTTCTTTGACCAGAAGAAGAAAATAATTGTAAGAAGGTCAAAGAAAAGGTTGCAAATAGGTGATCAACTTGTAGAAGTCATGGTGATAGAGAAGACAGTTATGCATGGGAAAAATGAATATCCTCGACTTCTCACGATGGAAAGTGTAGAAGCAACACAAGCCAATGCAAATAATGTCAGTAAGATGGTCAAGGATGCTAAATATTACAAAGAGAAAATGAAACATATAAAAGAAACTCTAGTAAGAGAAAGAACAGAAGGGAAACAATTGAAAAGGAAGTATGATGATACTTTGTTAGAGTTTGAAAGACTCAGGGAAGCATGCCAAGCTCTAGAATAATATAAGGATGCACTGATACTGTCAAGTGCAATCACCAAGGGAGAAAAGAGAGAACTCAAAAGAAATGCATCAAAGTTGGAAACACGAAAAACACAGCCAACCAGTGAGCAAAAGAATTAGAGACATAGAAAATACTGCTAAAGAAACAACTCAAGATAGATAATGAAAAGAAGGCCGATATTACTCAATTCTACAGTCAATCCTGTCTTTTTCAAAGAAAAAATAAACTATGTTCAATTGAAATTGGCGGAAGAAGTATGTAAGATTAAGAAGATAGAGGCCAACCTAAAGGAGATAGAAAATGACTCATTGGAGTTCAAGAAAAGGTTATCAGAAGTTACAGAACTTGTGCAAATTCATTTAGATTGGATTGGAACCAACACAGTTTTTCCTGGAAACATTCCCCAAAATACTATGGGAGAATTGAATATGGAGTTTACACTCTTGGATTTTAGCAGCAGAAAGATTGAACACAACAGTTGAAAAGATCATTGAAAAGTGCAAGGAATTCTACAAGAATTTGTGCATGACACACAATAAATGTCAATCTTTAGCAACAACCTAGGTTCATGATTTTCCAGACAAAGATCAACATTTAAAGAATCTCCAGGACAAGTTGTAGACAGACGAGCAAAGCATTCCGAAGATCAAAAATATTGGTGAGGAAGCAAATCAGAATTTGGGTTGTGCAAACTTCAGTTCATAAATATCTCTTTGAGGAGTTGTTGAGGTAGACCTCACCTAAGGTAAAATAAATAGAATCCCAGCTAGCTAAACATGAAGTAACTACACGATAATCCATGAGATGTAGAACAATTGGTGGTGGGGTATGGTTAAGACACCCCCTAAGTTGAAAGGTCATCAGTTCTAATCCCATCATATACCAATAAAATCCAACTATGTTAAGGGTTGGTGTGATCCATGCTGGGTGTGATGCCCGGGTGATTTTGATGGCTTAGATTCCCCTGGTTCGTGGTTACTTAGCCAATGGAAACCCTGCTAATCAGGGGGGTTCCACCACTTTTCCAACAAAAAAAATGAAGTAACTACATGGTTGCTAGAGCCAGTGGATTATCAAGTCATCAAAGAAGAAGTTGTTGCATGGAAAGTTTTTAGTGGAGGATCAGCTAGGCCCTCATGAGTTTTGACTTGTGTACATGTGGCAGTTTTTGTAGATTATATTATTCTATTGTTATTTTCCTAGTGCAAGTCACTAGAAGACACACTTTTGTAATCAAATAGGCAAGGAAACCTGAGAGTCTAGGGTAGCTGAAAATTCATATGTAAATTGTATAAATAGGGGTAGAATAGAGATTCGAAAGGAATTTTTCTAGCACACATATGCTAAAGATATTTGTATGATAACTACTTATTTTATGAATAAAGAGAACCAAATTTTGTTGGAGGAAGGACTATACAAGTTTCCAAATGGATTATGTGGATTGTTGAATATTGAACTATTTTTGTTTTAGCTTGCTACATAACTGTGAGATCGTTCCAACCTGTTGAATTATTTCTGTAGTTTATGAATTATTTTATTTTCTATTAGAAATCTCGTGCATATGAATGAGTAATGGATGTGTTAATAAAACAAAGCTATCTTTGTTTATCTTTTATTACTGTAATTATGTATGTAGAGTTTGAGAGCTACCTGTAGAATTCCAATAACAATGTTACAATACATTACTCAAATTAAATATAATCTCTAATCCCCTGGGGATAGGTTAGATAGAATAGATTAGAATATATTAGATGTTTCTTTGCTTTTGTAGAAGTGATTGTGAGGCAAGAGAGGTAAGACGGGTCGTAAGAACTTGTGCATCTCTTGTGAGGGTCTTTCTCATCAGTCACTTGCATTTAGTATAGGAACTTGCATTTCATCATAAAATATAAAATTACATAAATGGTGGACTGGGCCGCAATTGGTAAAACAAAAATAAAACGTTCTCTTAATTCTACCGTAGTCGGGCCACTAACCAGACGGATTCCCCATTCCAAATAGTAAATGATCTAATTGGGAACGGTTATTAGGGAGAATCCCTACAGTTGGTACCTGGTATTTTCCAGGCATCAACAATTGGATGATGGATGGTGGTCAAAGATGGCCAACTATGACATATAGATGAAGCGAATGGCTTGTGAACATGCTAATACATATAAAGTGATATTCATGTGATGGCACATAAAACGTGGTGACTTCTAGGAAATGGACTAGAAAATCATAGTGAGAGTACAAGACGAGGGTCTCGTTAAAATACCAAGAGCGGGAAACCAAACCCGGTGGTGCGAATGATGTCTCAAACTGACTCCGAGTGACTATGAATAGAAGCTAATGATGCTGCCCCTGGTGTAGTGGTGCAAGAAGAAAAAAATAGACCAAATAAAGGCCTATGAGTACGGAGCTAGCTCAATGTACAAGATGTGATTCATGCAGTGGTACACAAATCGAAGTGCCTCTGAGAAATGGCTCGAAGAAAGTAGGGAGGGATTCAGTCTCATATAGGTCCTCTCTTCACCCAAGATATTTTTGCACAGTGGTGCCATCTTCCTATCCTCATAGAGGATGATCCATACGTGAGAATGGACTACCAGGGAAATCTTGGAGATGCCTTGACCTCCAGTATAGGTCTAGGGACCTAACAATATGCTATCATGGTGGTAGTTAGATCATACATGTCACATATTGTTTGCATGTGCAGGAATGGGACCGCAGCTCCAGTGTGGTACCAACAATGTAGGGGTAGGGATTACATCTACCTTCTCATGTGCAAATTATGTGGCAGAGTTCTATAATAGAATCACTATGACCAGATGTGGAGAAACTACTGGAAGGGGTCACCAATTCGTGGTAAAAAAGATGTAAAATGAAAAGGAAAAACTATTCCCCAAGTGTATTATATGGTGGGAGACGTTAAGGCATATAACCTCTTGAGGTAGATCCCATTGTGGGGATACTTCAAGAGGTGGCCGTCAGAGTCAGTAAGGATGTATGCCCCCTTGTTGAGACATCGATGGATGGCGTATGGGTCGTACCACATGTAATAAAAATTTCCTTTCCCTAACTTATCGTTGGCTTTAGCATAAACAAGGACAAGGTCTCCCACACTAAAGGTGCGAGGATGGACATGGGAGTCAAAATGGGCCGAATTCAACCGAGTCTTGGCTGCTTCAATAATCTGGATAGTAGCATGATGGTCCTCATTGGTCCGTTCGAGCATAAGAAGGGGTTCTTCTAATGGTGAAGTATCAAGTATAATTTCCTTAACAAACTACCACCCACGAAATGTATCCTAAATAAGGAATGGATTAGAAGTTAATTAAAATTTAATTAGCGTAGTTAATCACTTAAGGGAATTCCACCGGAAATATTTTTCGAATGCATGCAAACCCATGTGAGGTAAACTGGTGTGGTTAATGATTTTGCACAGATAATGATGTGTGGTTAGGTAAAAATTTTGAATTTTTCATGCACGGTAGTAACCATCAGTGGATTTTTTGACCCATTTTGATTTTACCCAGAACCTCCATCAGCGTATTTTTTGACCCATTTCAATTTTACCCAGACCCTCCATCAGTAGATTTTTTGACCCATTTCAATTTTACCCAGAACCTCCATCAGTTTATTTTTTGACCCATTTCGATTTTACCCAGAACCTCTGATCAATCTAGGCCATGTGCCATGCTTGACCTCACTCACAAGCCCTATAAGATAACCCTTTGAATAAACATGGTCCCTTCTTGAGAAAAACAAGGAAGATATCCCTATGAACCATAGGTTGGTGGATCCCCTACATAAAAAAGAATGACCGATCAAATCAGATCGGACACGATTCCAGATCAAACCAATTCGGATTGCATGGAAATTTTATGAATAAAGGGTACAATGTTTTTTTCTAGACATGGTTGTATTTCTATTTGGGATTCGTTTAATGAATGTAATTGCTGAAAATCCATTTTTTGATTTATATATTTTTATAAGGATTGTATCGTTTATTTTCTAATTTCTGTTGTACAATTTTATATCACATGTGATGCGATTCTAGATCAAACTAGATCAGATTGCATCGAAATTTTATGACCAAAGACAATGTATGATGGTGCAGGATAAGTTTGCCACTATCATTTGTATTTCTATTTTGGATTCTTTATTTTTATATTTTTATAAGGTTTGTAACATTCCTTTTCTAATTTCCATTGTACATTTCTTTTTCTAACCAGTCTGGCTATAACAATTATTTACCAAATACTGTATATGCACAGTAATCAATTTTACCCCTAGTTTTTTTATGCATAAATCTTATAGGACTCATAAGATTATTTTTTTTGTGTATGCAACGCCATAACCCTGGTTACAAGGAGAAAATAAATTAATGGTTCTTACCAAAGGTTGTAGAATTTATATTGTGCCTATAGAGCTAGATTGGTTTTTTCACTGTTTATTTCCAATTCAGAGATCCCCTGTGTAACTTGTGTGGCCCCTTTGGGCATCTTGTAATGATTGGAGATTATAAATTTTCATAAATTTAATCATGTTCAATACAAACCCTAATCCATTTCCACATAAATAATGGAGTTCGTTGCCTCAAGAAGTTGTGGAAGAAGCATTTCGAATACTTGCAGAAGAGGATGCTATATGAGAAAAACAACGACAAATGAAGCAACAATTATCTAAACAACGAAGGAAGCCACGAAAATTATGTAAAATTGTTAAAAATGATTTTTGGAGTGATGATGAAATATAGTCTAGAGGTAATGATGATCAGGTCCATCTTAACAATATGCAAATACCTTATCAACTCCGTTGTCGCTCATCTATGTAGTGTGTAAGAGGAAAATCTCCAAACTTCGATACTGTTTCGCTTCTTAAAGAATAAAGTGGTTTAGAAGAGATCATTCTTTGCAAAGTTATTGATGAGTCCCACAAAGAAAACGTAGAGTTCACAAACTTGGATCCTTGTGAGAATGATCCAATTCTTTACACTATTGGTACTAGTGGCACATGGACACGTAGTATAGATGATGTTTTTCCTATTCTAATGGTGTATCCAGCTGATAGCGGAAAAATTATGCTACACCATCCTTCATTATCTAAAATAAAATCACAGTTATCTTCAAGGTCATATGAATATAGTTCCACTGCAATCATCAAGCGAGGGTTTTACATGGGATCTAGGTTAGATGTGACTCCCTTATTGGGAGATGGTCGTTTTATCAAGATTGGAAGAAAGAAATTCATTCAAATGGATGGGATTCTAGTGCATAGCACCAATCCATTTGATTTTACCATAAAGGAAGGCATGTATGTCCATATTTATTATGAAAATTTGGCTGGTATTTCCGAAAAAGAGTCATTGAAAATTCCATATCCTGTGGAAGTGTTGAATTGTTTAGTAGATGTTTCTACTGGTGGAACATTCTATTGGCTAATAATTTTTGAATGTGAGTTGGATGTTATTGGTAGAGGCCACCATATTCCCCAAGGTGTGAATTACATCCACATGAGGTGTTCTATACAAAACAAGGTTTATTGATATCAACTGAAATCATTGATAGTGAGTATACATGTATCTTTTAATTCATATTTTTCAATTTATATCACAAATTTTTTTCACCCAGAAAAATACCTCGTTTCTTGCTATTGATGTTTATGAATCAAAGAAAAATTATAGAAAACATAAGGTGCATAAGTTCCAAATAAAACTACCAGCTAGAATCTATAGAGACTCTTTGTAACAATAATTAGTTGTATGTTCTACTGGATAGAACATATTCCACATCAAATCATCAGTACATATTGATCAATATGCCTTATTGACCAAGACAAAAAATATTAAAAGCTCGAAATGTACTAAACTGGGTAGAGTGCACATATGTAAAAGTATTCAGATAGTATCTAATGCACAAATGACTATATACTAATTACAATGTATAGAACCTTTATCCACTAATTTGGAATCCATAAATTCCTCGAAATAAAGTGTACCCTCTTCTAGACCAATAGTTTTCTTTGATAGCAAATCTTCTTGTGTGTTGAGTTCCTTGTGAATATGAAACAAAGATAAATACTGAAAATTACTCCCAACATTTGTTAATATTTGTTTCCACTAATCCATATTTGTAACCTGTAACATTGATTTCCTTTCCAACTAGTCAAAAATGCATTTTGAATCTCCACAAAACTGAAATAATGTGATCCTTTTAAAGTTAGCAAAGAATAGTAAAGCCCAACTGGCTATCAGTTCAACTCTAGTGTTTGATCCTCTGCCACAACCTAACCAAACACGAAAAAACTGATTGCCTAGGAATCTAATATAAATACCTCCCCCACATTCACCCAGTTGTGCAACTAATGTTATATTTATAGTAACTAATGTTATTTTTATTTTTATTGCAGGCATTGTTGATGTTTTCTTTACTGTGAGATCTATCAAAAGGTGGGGCAAGAGCGCTCGAAAGGGAGAATTTTTTTTTGTCGTTTTATTGCTATGAAAGATGATAAGCACACCACTTTCCAAATTCTTGCAACAATGGGTGATGATGAAGTTGTTTAGCTCCCTCTATAGAATATGGAACTCACAATGCATTATCATAATGTATTGGAGTATTGCAGCCACATCGAATCCATCATCACAATATACATCTTATTTCCTACAAAGTTTTCAACCCCATAAGGTATCGTAACATGATACGTTGTGAATATTTTGTGGAATTTCCTTGTTCAGATGAAACTTTCATGGTTACTTTTGAGCTTATTGCAATCCATGTCGTACCTCTTGGGATTGTGAAGAAAAACAATTCACTAGAGTTCACCATAGAAGGCTATGTGAATCTTAAGGAGGCTTTTTCCTATACATGGTTAACCGTTCCTGATAGATAGCAGCTATATTCTGGCTCAAGCAATGATAGTCAACCTGTTGGAAAATGGACAGTGGGACCAACATTTAGATTTCGGTATTTGTATAATAGCCTGCAACCTCGTGTGCAAGTGCACTTTTCATGGGATTCACACCAATGGGATCATGTCTATCATTGTTATGAATTGGGGATGAGGATTGGTGCAACCCATTTGGAGATGTAAACATTATAGTTATCATAAATATGGTGAAGTCTGTATGAGAGATCTATGGTGTAATATCTATGGTGAAATGTTTGAACTTTGTAATTTGAAGTTTTTATAAGTAAATATAAATCTGAATATGGGGAAATCCAAATAGTCTTCTTTGTGTGCTTGCTGAGATTGTTAGTGATTTAATCCTGACTGTGCACTCTAATTTTGTAGCCTTGTAGTATTATTTGTCGATCCTGCAGGGCTGCATCACATGACATATTGATGTTGTGTTATCAATGGTTTTTGTTTTCCAAGGAAAAAATATTTATCTTTGATATTTCAAAGTTTGAAATCAGAATATACATTTTTTATCCTATGGGATCTTGAAAAGATACATATGTTCTATCTTCAAACTATCCTAATAGCTATTTATCCTAGTCTTCCATAATCAACAAAATATTTGGTGAATTTTGTATGACAGATCTGTGGTGTAACATGTATGGTGAAATATGTTTTTTTTTTCCCAGGAAAAAAATCATACTTTTCATTTTAGAACAGAAATAACATACATTCTATATCATCCTCTCCTTTACTACCTCAGTAAAGATTAACCTTTTCAGGAACTGACAGATAACATTTAGCCTATTTACCATTTTGGCTTCCAAGCCTAAATATCTCAACAAGGATCATTGACCAAAGTATACATAATCATCCATTTAGTTGCAAAGTAGGCTATTGAAAGAGGTTTTCTTCAAAAATGATTATGCATTCCTAGCTTGCATTTTTATACTTATGGCTTGCATTTTACTCCAAGTTTCCATAACAGTAAAAAAAGGTTAAATTGCACCTTTCATAGATCGAGTGTGAGCATATGAGGTTAGGTTATATAAAATTAACACAAGGATAGTATTCTCAATATATCTAGCCATCTAATTTCCAAAACCATTTACTATAAACATTTAATATGAGGGTTTGGCTTGCATTTTTATTAATCTAGGTGGATATTTCATAAATACAAGACAACCATGTAGTGTTTATGCACAACATGCCATTTCTAAACTCAAATTGAAAAAATAAATATATAATAATGTGGAAAACAGTAAAACATACCATTTCCAACTAAAATCACTAAAAAATACCCAATACTTAGGGTTGGGCGGGCATTTCTCTGATCTGGGTAAAACTGGGTTGAAAACACAAAAGTTGTCATTTTGTTAATTTAACTCTGGACAAATGAAACATAATTTTAATAAACTGAAAGATGTTTTTGTCAAAAATGTATCTATCTTCAACCCCATGGTGTTAGTTTCAACTGATGACAATTGTACAGATTGTGGCGTGCATTTTCCTAAGCCCATTTTTGAATATTTACACACTGTCTTTTATGTAACAACTTAGAATTTCAGTCATCAATTTTGAATTTGTCCAAGATACTTGCAATTTTAGTCATTCATGTTCAATTTAACTGGTATGCATTCCTAGCTTGCATTTTTATGCTTATGGCTTGCATTTTACACCAAGTGTCGATAATAGTAAAAAAAGGTTAAAGTCACACTTGTCATAGGTTGACTGTGAGCATACGAGGTTAGGTTATATAAAATTAACATAGGGATTGTCTTCTCAATATATCTAGCCATCCAATTTCCAAAACCATTTACTATAAACATTTAATAGGAGGGTTTGGCTTGCATTTTTATTAATGTAGGTGGATATTTCATAAATACAAGACAACCGTGTAGTGTTTTTGCACAACAAGCACTTTCTGAACCCAAATTGAAAAAATAAATGTAGAAAAATGTAGAAAATAGTAAAACATACCATTTCCAACTAAACTCACTAAAACATACTCAATTATATAAAATTAACATAGGGATTGTCTTCTCAATATATCTAGCCATCCAATTTCCAAAACCATTTACTATAAACATTTAATAGGAGGGTTTGGCTTGCATTTTTATTAATGTAGGTGGATATTTCATAAATACAAGACAACCGTGTAGTGTTTTTGCACAACAAGCACTTTCTGAACCCAAATTGAAAAAATAAATGTAGAAAAATGTAGAAAATAGTAAAACATACCATTTCCAACTAAACTCACTAAAACATACTCAATTATATAAAATTAACATAGGGATTGTCTTCTCAATATATCTAGCCATCCAATTTCCAAAACCATTTACTATAAACATTTAATAGGAGGGTTTGGCTTGCATTTTTATTAATGTAGGTGGATATTTCATAAATACAAGACAACCGTGTAGTGTTTTTGCACAACAAGCACTTTCTGAACCCAAATTGAAAAAATAAATGTAGAAAAATGTAGAAAATAGTAAAACATACCATTTCCAACTAAACTCACTAAAACATACTCAATTATATAAAATTAACATAGGGATTGTCTTCTCAATATATCTAGCCATCCAATTTCCAAAACCATTTACTATAAACATTTAATAGGAGGGTTTGGCTTGCATTTTTATTAATGTAGGTGAATATTTCATAAATACAAGACAACCGTGTAGTGTTTTTGCACAACAAGCACTTTCTGAACCCAAATTGAAAAAATAAATGTATAAAAATGTGGAAAATAGTAAAACATACCATTTCCAACTAAACTCACTAAAACATACTCAATACTTAGGGTTGGGCGGGCATTTCTCTGATCTAGGTAAAACTGGGTTGAAAACACAAAAGTTGTCATTTTGTCAATTTAACTCTGGACAAATGAAACATAATTTTGAAAAATATAAAGAGGATTTTGTCAAAATATATTTATCTTCAACCCCATGGTGTTATTCTCAACTTATGATAGTTGTACGGACTGTGGCGTGCATTTTCCTAAGCCCAATTTTTAATATTTACACATTGTTTTTTACGAAACTTAGAATTTTAGTCATTTTTTTTTTAATTTGTCCAAGATACTTGGAATTTTAGTCATTCCTATTCAATTTGAATGCTATGCATTCCTATCTTGCATTTTTATGCTTATGGCTTACATTTTACACCAAGTGTCCATAGAAGTCAAAAAAGGTTAAAATTGCACCTTTCATAGGTCAACTGGGAGCATATGAGGTTAGGTTATATAAAATTAACACAAGGATAGTCTTCTCAATATATCTAGCCATCCAATTTCCAAAACCATTTACTATAAACATTTAATAGGAGGTTTTGGTTTGAGAGTACATCAAAACATGTAGAGAAGAATATTACTCACTCTATTTCTCTATTTTTTCCAGAATAGTTAGAATGCAAAATTTTTACTCTATTATTTACTCTTACTTTATTATTTTCAATAAGTATAATTAACATTCTAGAAAATTAACTATATTGAAATTGAAAATGTAAGTTGTGTATAGTGGACTTGAAACACATTTGTAATTTTTGTTATAGTTTGGAAAAGTCAGAACACATTTGTAATTTTCATTATAGTTTGCAAAAGTCAGAACACATTTGTAACTTTTATTATAGTTTGGAAACATCAGAACACAATTGAAATTTTTATTTTAGTTTGGAAAAGTCAACGTGTTGGTTTCCTATGTGTGCATTCGCATGCATCCCCTTCCTTTCTGAGTGTGCCATCATCCTGCAAAATGGAAACAACAATCTCATGTTCCATGCCATCAACTGAAATAGGGGGTTCTGAAGTTGCTAAGAGGTTCATTGTTAGAAAATTTGTAGAGATCGCTGAGGCATGGAGTGACAGAACAAACTGGCCAGAAGGTATGCTAAATTTCCTGGTTAGAGTAGGAGTGCATCGTTTTCTTTTCGGTCAGTTCAATTTCAACAATGAAGAGATAGATAATGAAATTTCTGGTTATGATGATGAGTCCAAGGAATTGATTATTTTTGGGAGGAGGGTTTGTATGGACCCTGATTTGTTGTCCAATGCAACAAAAATTCCACGTAGGGGGGGAGTAATGTTGACCACCAAGAAAACCCTGAAAGTAGAAAAGGGTGATATGACAAACAAAATATGTGGAAAAACAATTTTGGTTGCCCGAAATGGTTTAAATATGCAAGATGTTCCCCCAGGACTGTACAAAACCTTAATTCAAATTGTACTTAGGACAGTTATGAATGCCCACAAGCAAGATATTTCAAGTGATTGTATGAAGTTGGTGATTCATTGGGTTGAATACCTGGCCATAGATGTCCCTCATCTATTGGAAAAAAAATGCATTTTTCACTGTAGGAGAGAAAAATGAAGAGAGTGAAGTTTAGTTACCCTGGTACACTACAAAAAATTACTGACTTATATCGACCCAACACTGTAGAAGGAAGTAGATTTAAAAATACATAAATTAAGAGGTCAAAACTAGACATAATTAACTAGGAAGTTCCTCAACAATCTCCAAAGGACAATGTACAAGTCCCTGAAGAGCCTTTTGAGTACTGTATGCAATGTATGGGAAGTGACCTTGAAGAATTTGATTTGTCTCAATTCTGGTCAGATTACATGAAGGAAGAGAAATAAATGTAAATGAAGGCAGAGAAATAAATGTAAACGAGATGCATGATGCTGAGTTTAATGAACATGAGGAGCATAGTGATGATGATATTTATGCTCCTGCATAAATGCCACTTATTGCGCTAAGAGGTGCTCTACATCCCAGTATGGGAGAGATCTTGTAACGTTACATAACGTTACATAAATGTCGGCCATAAAAATAGAAATTTTAATTATCCTCCAAAATAAATGTCAGCAACAAAAACAACCTAATATGGGGGAGATGTTGTAATATTCCTACCTAACAAAACAATAAAAAATTAAAAAAATCATTATGGGTAAAACAAAACACAATATGGGGGAGATGTTGTAATGTTCCTACTTAACAAAATAAAATAAAAATAAAAAATTCCATTCAAAAAAATTGTTGGTTGTGCACATGTTTTTAAAACCATGTGCAAGGCCTCATAAACAACCCATGTTTTTATTGCACATGGTTTAGGAGGGCCTTGCAAATGGTTTTAAAACCATGTGCAAGGCCTTCTAAACAACCCATGGTTTTATTGTACATGGTTTAGGAGGTCATTGCAAATGGTTTTAAGATCATGTGCAAGGCCTCCTAAACAATCCATGATTTTAGGAGGGCCTTGCACGTGGTTTTAAAACCATGTATGGGCGAGATTTTGTAATGTTCCTTCTTAAAAAAATAAAAAATATTATATGTTGTCCATAAATAGTATTGGATAATAATAATAGAAATATTATATGTGGACCTTAAATAAAAAGATGTGTCTTTTGGTCTGAATCACATTAAATCTGATCGTTGAGTGCAATAGTTAAGAACAGGTTTGCACCTCCAAATATTTGATCCCTCTTGACGCTTGATAGAGCCTAGGATTTGGATTTATAATAGTTATATATACACCTCCATAGTTGGGAGTTGAGAAAACTTCCTCTCCAAAATATTTTTTTGATGGTAAAATTGTTTTTAAGCTATTCGATGAAATGTTGCATTTCAAAGAAAAATATGAATTTTGGTATCTTACCGCAGTACAAATCTATAGGATTAAGCAAATGCAAATTCAGGACCTCTTAAAGGTAGGCACTATTATTCAAAAAGAAATAGTTTCCAAATTCCTTTTTTTGAAGCCTCGTTAAAATTTTCATTATTTACAGGTAATTGCAAGGTTAGAAATAGAACACGTGGATACTATGGAATCTTCTGTTAAAAACTTTCCACTGCTGGACCTCTTTAAGGTAGGAGACATTTTTCAATGCTTTTTGCCAAAAAAAGGTTGCCAAATTCCATTTTTTGAAGCCTCCTTAAAATTTTCCCTGTTTACAGGAAATTACAAGATTACAAGAATCCCTTGTGAAGACTTTGGACAGTTCGAGAAGGACAATAGTAGGCAAGGAATTTGTTCTTCAGTATTTGAATAAGGAACTAGAAAAAATTCAAGATGAATTTAGAAAGGAAAATGAGAAATGCAGAGAAGAATATATGGTTGTTCGAAAGAAAGATGAGTTGAAACATCGACCAGAGATTTTGGACATTCCCCCTCTAAAGACTGTTATCGACCAGGAAGCAAGACTTACGGATCAAGTCAATAAGAAAAACAAATTAATTGAAATAATGAAGGCTTAGTTTCAAAACAGCCTTGCTGAAGACTACAATAAACATCAACTTGAGATAAATGAATATAGAAAAAAAGAGGAAAACATGAAAAACATAATTGATAAGAAAGAGGAAGAGTTGAAAGGAAAAATGGTTGAACTTGAAAATATTACTGCAGAACTATAGAGTAGAGGATTTGAAAAGTTAAAAGTATCTGAAATTGGTAAGGGACATAGTAGGCATTTGATTTCTGGTGAAATTTATCATATGTCAGCACACTAACAAGCTTTAATAAGGTATCAGATTTCCCTGCAAAATAGAGAGAAGGCACTAGATGTAGCTTTTAATGCAATACAAGCTCATGAAAAATTCAAAAATGGGTTACAAAGATATCGTGCCTTCTTAAGAATTTGAGAGAAGTCCTTGATGGATGCTATTGCAGCAATGAATGTTGGAGTTGACCTCTCAGCGTGGTCAACCATAAAAGAAACATTGAAAAACAAGGTAGCTGAGAGGGAATATGATATTAAAGAGCTCAGATTGAAAATACTGGACGATAAAGAATCACAACATTTGGGATGTAAGTTTGAGATAGAAGATATGAAATCCCAAATTTCTACTCTATACAAGAACAACATACTTCAACGAGTAGCAATTGTGTATACTCCAGATAATACAGAATTGAGGACAAAAGAGTTGGAGACAGAGACAGAGAAACTCAGGGAAAAATTGACCCAAGTTCAGTCTGAGTTGAAATATGCAAATGATCGTCTTCAGCAAAAGGAAAAGGAACACAAAGAGAAAAATAAGAAAAATGTGTAATTGTTGAAGAAGTACATCCAAGATATAGATAGATTGAAAGAAAGTTTGCACAAATGTGCAACGAAAGTGAAAGAATTAGAACAAAAATCATTTCATGCACCTGTTGTAGCTTCTGAAGAACCAAAAGATTCTAGACAAGGCAAGAGACTAGAATGTACAACTTTATCTTCTCTAGAAAAGGAGGACTTGCATCCTAAACCTCCCAAGCATCCTAGAACTATGGAATAAAATTATTTATATATGTTGTGTATGTAAATACATTTCAAGTTTTAAGACATAAATTTATATATGTGTGTGTGTGTGTGTGTTTCTCGGCAATGTATATGTTTTTGATGCATTTAATGTGAATCGTAATTTTGAATTTAACTTTTCAATAAATGTACATAACAGGATAGAAAGATAACAATATCAAAATTGAAAACTTAACTTGTGTACTGTAGGCATATATATTTGAATTTGTAATAAATTAAACGAGTGATAATGATTAGTGGATATGAGATGTGAGTAGATTTGGTGACATAGGTAGATCCTAGCTGTTTGCTTGGAACTGTGGATATTATAGGGATATGACGGGGATGATGGATTGAGAAATTTCAAGTTCTTTATGATAATTTTGATGCTATGTATTGTTGTATTTATGTCAGTTTCTTTATCTAATGAAACTGAAATTCCAATTCTGGAACAATGTCATACAATTCTACTCATGCAACCAAATTTTAACGAATAACCCAAAGTTGTAATGCCTATAGAACTGGCCTAAAAAAGACAGAAAATTTACAAAATATAAGCAAACACAGAAAACAACTGTAATTTTATTACTGAAAAAAAAAATTAATATGCCTTCCATCATTTGTTACATTTGCAAAATTTGGTAACATAAATGTTAGCACAATAGAATAAATTTTCAGTACGGCAAGATCACTAGAAATGCTTATTGCAACATAAGTTTCTTTCACCATTTTGCATACAATGTTGCATTTCGATCATCTTTAACTTTTTTCTTTTTGGCTTGTCTCACACTTGTTATAATGACATCAATTTTGATAGGATTCCCAACATCCATCTTTTGGATTTCAATTACTGCCCCGTGAATTTCTTGTTTTTCACCACTCTTCCCTGTACCATTTAACGAGGATGGAACAACCTTTTTATTGTGAGTCATAGCCTCCATCATTGGCATATCAATAGCAGCTGCTCCATACAGTTCTTGTAATTCATTGATTTTTCTTTCTTCATTTCTTGAGGATGAAACACCAATTTTACAGTAATTTTCTGTCACCATCATAGGTATTTCAACACCAGCTTCCCCATTCAATTCTTGTGTTTGATCAGTTTGTTGGAGTCATTTACCCAACATGCACACTTATTTGGTCAATTTTGGTCTATTTACCCACTATCCTAAGTTTAATTGACTTACTTGGCATCAGATGAGCACACTATGACATCAATATGAGCTCACCCATGCTCTCCTTCAGTTAAGGAGGCCAACTAAGCCTTCTCCTTCATTCAGGGAGGCTAACTGGGCTTCCTCCTTCAAACAAGGAGCATTTCTGGGGTGATCTGAGTGTCATAAATGCACCTAATTGCTAACTGATTGTTACAATTAGTTAAGCTAAGTTGTGAAGGCACCTCCACTCATTATTTTATTATTTTTGGTCATTATTTATGAACTGGAGCTAACACATGCTCCTACAACCACTTCTGATGGCATGTTTACTTCAGTCAACTCCATCAGAACTACTTGGAGTTATGGATGCACTGCCTCCTTCAGTTGGACATCCAGTTACATGTGATAAGTCACTTTCAGTTATACTCAGTCATCTATTGCACTCTGATTCAATTAGGACTTAGTTGAGAGTTAGTTATTGATTAGCTTGGTGGTTAACTATGTGTGCCGAGTGTGGCTGACATTTAGTTAAGCTACACAGATCCATACAATTCAAATTACCTCCTTGAGTATTTGAATTGTCTTGGAATTCATGCACCTTGCATGACCATTGTATTGTATTACTCATTCTTTATTGAATATGCAGAGCTGCTACTCCTATTGAAGCACCATTATGCCATTTTCATGCTTAATTTTCTAAAATATCTTATGAGACTTTGTTTTAGTACCTAGATTACTGTGATAGATTAATATGGTATCACATCTCACTGCGGGACGAAGCTCATTCTCTTCTAAAAAATGGTTTTTGACGGATCTTGCATGAAAAATTGAGCAAAATCTCAAATTCCAGCACTGCACTAGAAGGCGAAGGTTTACAACTTAATACCCCAATTAAAGGAATTGTTGATCAAGCTTGCTTGATCAATTATGCTGGGTGTGATGAAAACCTGAAATGTGTAGGCTGTTCAACCTTACAGTGAATTTATTGTTTTGATTTGCAGGTTTTACAATCTCACTACATTCTCTACAACAGTTTGATATGGCTTCTTCCGTAGAACTTTTGACTCCATTCAATTTCCATCAATGGAAAGTTGACATGGGGATCCAGCTATGTGCTAGAGGACTCTACCGGGTCACTATGGAAATAGAAGAAGATCCTACTCATGTTATATACATGTCTAGATTCTTGAATAAGAAAGATGAAGCATTTGGTTTCTTGTGTCTCTCTATCTCCAAGGATCTTCTATTCCACCTCTCGGGATTGAAGACTCCGAAAGAGATTTGGGACCAACTTGCCTCCCTGTATGGAAAAAAGGATGACTTGAGGGTTTATCAGCTTGAAAACATGTTGATGTCCCTTCAACCTAGCAATTTTGAGACCCTCAATGATTTTTTCACAAAATTCAAGCATATAGTCCTTTTGTTGAAGTAATGCGAGGTGAAGAAGGAGGATGATCAGGTCATCCTCACCATTCTCTCAAAGCTTGGAGCTGACTATTTGGTGTTTGTTTCTACATTCCATGTGGGGAAGCTCACAACCCCTAGATGCAAGATTCCTTCACTCAATGCCTTCATTGAGTCCCTAACAAGTGAGAATGATAAGCTTGTCCAGATGGGGATCATCAGATCCTCCCATGATCAAGCCCTATTTACTTCAGGACCCAAGGATTTGAAGGGGAAAGGAAAGCAGCAAAAGAACCTGAAAACAAAATTCAAATCTCATAATCCAAAAGCTCAAAACCAACAGCAAGAAGAGCCTTCTGTCTCAAAGAAGAACAAAAACAAAGGCCACCATGGGAAGGAAAAATTCAAGTGTTCATACTGCGGGAATGGATTCCACCCTGAACATGCCTACATGAAAAAGAAGCTTGATGAAGCTACTTCTCTCCTTGAGAGAAATAACATAAATATTTTGGAAATGTTTCGGAGGAAAGAAAATCAAGATTGGGAATACCAGCATGAAAGAGGTCATGCCCTCATGGAAAGCACTTCAAAGTCCATGGATCTATTGATAGATTCTGGCGCTTCGAACCACATGATGGACAAAAAATACTCTTTCTCTTCTCTTGACACCAGCAGGAGCATTCCCATTCACATGGGAGATGACTCTACCATCATCTCAAAAGGACAAGGTACTGTAAATCTTGAGCACGATTATTTTTCCAATGTTCTGTATGTACCATCTCTTGCATCAAACCTCCTGAGTGTCTATAAAATGACCCATATTGGAGTTCTCAAGAGAGTATCCTTCAACCCTGATGATGTACAGATTACTAAACTTTTATCTGGGAAACTTGTGGCAAAAGGATCTGCAAATCATCATGCAAAAGCCTATGAGTTTTCCCATCTTGTGGAGGATGCAAAGCCCACAGCTCTACTGACTCATGGAAATGAGGTTAGCAGGATTTGGCATGAGAGATTTGGCCACCTAAAATTAAAGTACTGGCAGCAATTATAGAAAAATTCTATGGTTGAAGGCCTCCTGGTCATCAAAGCTACAACTGGAATTCGCAAAGGCTGTATTTTGGGAAAGCATCCTGAGCATAAGTTTGATCGGGGGAAGGCAAGCCAAGCATTAGAAATGTTGGGGCAGATTCATTCTGATATCAGCGGACCAATGCCCATCACATACTTGAAATGATCACAGTATGTTATTACTTTTATAGATGACTTTTCTAGATATACATGGGCCTTCTTCATCAAGAAAAAGTTAGATGTCTTAGAAAAAATAATTGAATTAAAAGCACTGATTGAGAATGCATCCAAGAAAAAGATCAAAATTTTGAGATCTGATAATGGAGGGGAATATATCAATAATTATTTTATGCATATATGTTCCAAAATTTGTATTCATATCCAACATTCATTTCCCTACATTTCCCAGCAGAACGGTGTAGTGGAGAGAAAGAATTGGTCTCTCAAGGAGATGGCCACTTGCATGCTGGAAGCAAAGAAATTGGCTGCAAATTTGTGGTCTGAGGCCATGAATGCTGCTGCATACATTTATAATAGAGTTACTCACTCATCCTTGAAAGGTAAGACCCCTTTTGAAGCCTATTTCAGACACAAGATGGATGTGTCGAATCTCAGAGTGTTTGGGTCCACTGCATGGGCCTGAATTCCACATGATAAGAGGAAAACTTTGCAACCGCAAAGTGTTGAATGTTTATTTATTGGATATAATAATGAATATAAAGGTTTCAAGCTGATTTATATTGGAACAAAACAAATCATCATTGAAAGAACTGCCCTGTTTGATGAGCCTCTTCAATAGGTAGAACTAGTGAAGGAGAAAACTGTTGAATTTCCTTCCTACTCTACTGAATATTTTGATGATAAAATTGGGGGTGTTGACTCTGATTTGGAAGCTGATTTGAAACCTCTAATATCTGATATCAGTGACCAGAAAGAATAAATTTCAAGTTCAGAACCTAAAGTGAAAACACATCTCCCAACTTGGGCTAGACAGACACTTTCTTCCACCGGTGACAACATTAGAAATCCTGATGATCCAAGAAGAACACAGTTCGATTTCCAAAGAGAAGGTATTGCACTCTCTTGTCATGAATATTTGATTTCTAAAACTTGTTATTTAATGATAATTTAAGATCCTAATCCTTACTACCATGCTCAGAAAGATCCGAGATGGCAAGCTGCCATGGACGAAGAGATGAATTCTCTTCAAAAGAATGCTACTTGGGAGCAAGTTCCCTTTTCTCCGGGGAGGAAATTAGTTCAATGCAAGTGGGTGTTTCAGAAAAAGGTTTCTGCCTATGGAAGAACCTGAAAATATAAGGCAAGGCTGGTAGCAAAAGGGTTCTCTTAGGTCCAAGGTGTGGACTATCATGAGACCTTTGCACCGGTTGCAGAAATGGACTCCATCTGCCTAGTTTTGGCAATTGCGGCATCCAAGCACTGGGAAGTGCATCATATGGATGTTAAGTCTTCATTTATACATGGATATATTCATGAGGATATTTACATGAAGCATCCTGAGGGCTACATTTCTGATTTATCCTTGGTTTGTAAACTGAAGAAGTCACTATATGGTCTAAAACAGGCCCCAAGAGAGTGGTATTCAAAGATGGATGCCTTCCTTCTTTCACAAAAATTCCTACGATGTAAATCAGATACAAATTTTTATATACAGCAGTATAAAGGTAATTTGATGATTATTGTATCATATGTTGATGATATACTGATAACTGGAAACTCAGTTGCCTCCATTTCAGTCATTAAAACTGCCCTCCATGATGCATTTGAGATGAGCAATTTGGGGTTCTTAAAGCAATTTTAGGGGCTTGAAATTGAGAATTTTTTTTATGGGATTATGGTAACTCAGTATAAATACATAGAATACCTATTAGTTAAGTTTAACATGGATGAATGTAAGGTTTCTCCATTCCCTTTCCTTTCAGGGATCAGCCTTGAAGAAGGAAAAATCAGACATCCCATGGATTGCACTCTCTACCGCCAGTTGATTGGTAGTTTTCTTTACTTGACTCATTCTCGGCCTGATATATGTTATGCCATGAATTTTGTATAAAGATACATGTAGCAGCCTCATTATCTTCATTGGAATCCAGCCAAGTGGATCCTCCAGTATATTCAGGGAACCAGGACCTTCGACATTCACTATGCAGCAGACTCCGAGCTAGAGCTGGATGGTTACAGAGATTCTGATTGGGCGGGTGATTCTATTTATCGGAAATCTACTTCTATATATGTCTTCATGTTTGGTGGTGGACCCATTTTCTCGTATAGGAAAAAAAATTCCGTCATAGCATTGTCTTCAGCAAAGGTCGAGTACCGAGGAGCTGTGAATGCTTACATCCAAGATGTTTGGTTGCAAGGAATTCTTTCAAAGTTTTATATTGATAGTACGTTTTCAACTGTTCTCTTTTGTGAAAATCAAAGTGATATTAATATCTCCATAGATCCAGTTACCAGGAAAAGGACCAAGCATGTAGAGATACACATGCACTATATCAGGGAATTGGTGCATGACAGGACCATCATTATGCAATCCTACCCTACTGATGAGCAGATAGCATACATCTTCACCAAGAGATTTTTAGAGAAGAATTTCACTTACATCCGTTCACTGTTAGGGGTGAGTTCATCAGGGTGATCAGATTACCTTCCATTGTTCAGCTTAAGG
>LPNX010999503.1:350513-477325 GCA_001517045.1 Pseudotsuga menziesii
ATGGAATTTGTTTCCAGGGCCCTATCATTTCATGCATTTTTTTTACTCCTCCTGAGTATAGCTTAAGGGGGGGTGTTGGATTCATTTACCCAACATGCACACTTATTTGGTCAATTTTGGCCTATTTACCCACTATATTAAGTTTAATTGACTTACTTGGAATCATATGAGCACACTATGACATCAACATGAGCTCACCCATGCCCTCCTTTAGTCAAGGAGGCCAACTAATCCTTCTCCTTCATTCGAGGAGGCTAACTGGGCTTCCTCCTTCAAACAAGCAGCATTTCTGGGGTGACCTGTGTGTCATAAATGCACCTAATTGCTAACTGATTGTTAAAATCAGTTAATCTGAGTTGTGAATGTGCCTCCATTCATTATTTGATTATTTTTGGTCATTATTTATGAACTGGAGCTAACACATGCGCCTACAACCAATTCTGATGACATGTTTACTTCAGTCAACTCCGTTAGAGCTACTTGGAGTTATGTATGCACTACCTCCTTCAGTTGAACATGCAATTACATGTGATGAGTCACTTTCAGTTAGACTCAGTCATATATTGCACTATGATTGAGTTAGGACTTAGTTGAGAGTCAGTTATTGATTAGCTTGGTGGTTAACTATGTGTGTCGAGTGTGGTTGACATTCAGTTAAGCTACACACATCCATGCAACTCGAATGACCTCCTTGAGTATTCGAATTGTCTTGGCATTCATGCACCTTGCATGACCATTGTACTGTATTACTTATTCTTTATTGAATATGCAGAGCTACTATTCCTATTGCAACACCATTATGCCATTTTCATGCTTAATTGTCTAAAATCTCTTATGAGACTGTGTTTTAGTCCCTAGATTACTATGACAGATTAATACACTTTGTGCTTCCACTTTCCTCTTGGATGAAACACTTAGAGTTTTACTATTATTTCTTCTTTGAACATTAGTTTTTGCCTTGCGCCTTCCGAAGCGATGTGATTCACGAAAATCCTCTTCACCATATTTGCTTATTGGTCTTGATCTTGGAAGATGATTATTGAACTGCGAGACCATATTAGTATTTAGTAGTTAAAAATGATTATGAGTCCTTACACTATAAAATTAAAACATAATTAGAAACGATTTAAAATTAGGGAATACTTACTGTTGGTGGTGCAATCAATGATTTGTTAGATTGTCTTACCCATGACTGAAATAGTTGTTTTACTTGTTTAGAAGTGACATTAGGGAAGAGGGATGCCAATGGTTCTGCATTTTCTTCATTTAGTGGACTTCTTGTCTTTTCATATTCAACACGAAGTTGACATCTAATATTGGAAGCCAAAAATATTCTTTCTTTAAAATTTTGGAAAGTACCCTCTGACCTCATAACCAGTTTGAAAAATTGTGCTCGCATCTCATTTACAAGACACATTTTGTCATGTTCAAATGTGTTTCTATAATCCTTAGCAACTCCTCTTCCTCCTCCTTGGTTGTTGTTCAAATTTTTCATTTCCCTATGCTTATGTTCCATTACTTCATTCCTTAATCATCCTAAAGTATAAGGATGAGCAGCCCTAGTCATCTGAAGAGCATGGGCCCCTTGGATATGCATATAAGGAACCATCTCATCTCCTAAACAACAAGAACACAACAAAAGCCACTCACTAGCAAGGAATCCAATCCTGCAATGATAGTGGATCAAATTTTATATCGTGAATGAGATAATACCAACATGCTGAAAAACATAATATTATATGAACTTAGTATAAATTGGCGTACTTTTTCTCATATTCATATTTATCATCCCCTGCACACCCTTGCAATTGCACCATCTGGAATTCTTTATAACACTTCCACATCCTCACCAACTTTTAATACTTTTCTTCATCTGGTAGGCCTTCAATAACCTACAAGCACAACATTTCATTGTACATGATACAATACTTAATTTTCTATTAAAATTGCATAAAAATAAGAGAGAATTTCACTCTTGTGCCATCATAAAATCATCACTTATTGTTAGTGAAGACCCACATTAAAAATATTGGATGCGCTAACATAATTATTAAACCTTTAAAATACCCTCATGCAGAATGAGGATCTTGTCTGATGCGGATCCATCTAATTGCCCATAGTTAATATCATTGTACTCTTGGCCTTTATGATTGTATGGTTCCCTGGTCTTACATGTAACACCAATTTTCTCCATCACCTCCCAAATTTGAAAAAAAATCGTTTCCTCAATTTCTCTAGTTGGATGAACCTTGTCATAATCTTGTGCAATTTTTAGAATTTCAAGAAACATCTTCAAAATAGTTATAATTTCGGCAAGGTGAGAACAATGTACAATTTTGGACATTGAGCCAGGAGTCAGCTGTAATAAGTTGGTAGCACATGTTTCAGTAGGTACAAGTTAGTTAAATAATAATAATTTCCATTTATATTAAAGAAATAATTCTGAAAACATGTACCTTTTAATCATTTGTTCTATTCATGAGATACTTTTTGATAATATTCAATTCTCTGCTACATAAGGTTGGTTGAATGTCTGTAATACACTCATCCAAATTTTGTTCCCATCCTTCAATGATGTGGCCACTAGATCATGGCACTCAAACAAATTCACTTCCACTACCCTTCCATCTAGCATGAGGATCCTATCTTGTGAAAGTTTGTTTATCTGATTCATTAAGTTATCCTCATTTGTAGGATCAGAAACATGTGCTAAAACTTGTTTATATTCTTCCTTTCCATCCCATTTTCCAAGGGTTACACAATACAATAAGCCACTATCTTCTAGTAACTCAAATAATATCTCACATACATGCCCACCTCGATCATAATGTACACGAGAATCAATACCATGTTTGAAAAAAACTTCAATGACTCTACTTCCATTCTTGTTTTCATAGGACTCAACCATAAAGGAAGCATATGAATTTACTTTCTTCACTCTAACTCCATATGTGATACCATCAGTTATATCCCAACCCATATCAATATCCTCGGCTTCTTTGCTCCCCTTTTTCATGTCCTTGGAAACTGAAGTTGGATTAACCCCTTGCAATACACGATGATGGTCAATCTGCTTCAGACATTGCAAAGCCTTATGGATCATGCTTGATTCAATAAATACATAAGCCATATTCCTAGGCATAAAATCATTACGGATCTCTTGCAGAACAATTGATGGAAGTTTATGAAGCACTCCATCTAGGTGTTCAAGAACATCCTCAAATTTAGAATCTTTACTAAAGTTTTTTCTCATGAAGTACCCAATTCTAGAAACAATGTCATTTTCGTATACATCTTCAAGTGACTTCCCAGAGAACCATCTACCAATTTCCTTAAATTTTTTGTTCCCCTCATTTAGTTTGTGGTTAAACCATCCAGACCGCTTCTTCAGAATCAGTAAGGATGTCCTTAAGCGGTTTCCTGCTGACCTTCTAGTTACAACATATGTAGTTTGATTTGTTGAACAACCTTCAGAAATTTGTACTAAATCTTGTACATCTACATAATTTTGATTTTCTGTAGGTGGATTTCTATCCATTTATCCTTCTGGCATTTCTACTGAAGCTTCTACATCTGCAGAATTTTGATTTTCTGTAGTTGCATTTCTATCCATTTGTCCTTCAAGAATTTGTACTGAAGCTTGTACATCTGCAGAATTTTGATTTTCTATAGTTGCATTTCTATCCATTTGTCCTTCAGGCATTTGTACTGAATCCTATACATCTGCATAATTTTTATTTTTCTGTAGGTTCATTTCTATCCATTTGTCCTTTAGTCATTTCTATTGAAGCTTGTGCATCTGCAGAATTTTGATTTTTTGTAGGTGCATTTCTATCCATTTGTTCATGAAAGATAGTTCTTTCAACTATTTCATGACTTCTAGTTGTATCCAACTTCTCAAGGGATGCATGTTCAAGTTGTTGTCCACTATGTAGGATTACACTTTCATTCCCTTCAACTGTAACTGGAGACAAAAGAAACCTAGGTTGTTGAGCAAAACAACCTTCTATACTTTGATACAAATTATTTGTAATGGAAGAATCATCAACAGTTGATCTTTGAGGGACATTTCAGACCACATTATGTGAAATAGAGTTAATAGTATGGTCAAGAGTTATATCTTGTACATTACCATTTCCCTCAAATGTAATTGGAGTCAAAGGCTCCCTAGGTTGTTTACAAACATTATTGTTTGTCACACATTGCTTACATACATGACATCTAATTTCAATAGTTACTGCATGATTGCCTAGTGTTTGATGGAAATTCATAGTATTATTTTCTGGTATGGAGTTCTAATTTGTAAATGCTTGACATTGTTGACGGACAACACGAATAGCAGCATTTTTACCCCTAGCAGGAGTGAATTGAAGGAAAATATCATGTGGGGGAAAAATTGGAATATTATTCAATTCTACTTCCTTGCGTCGACCTCTTTTTCGAGGAATATTTTGTTGAGATGACTGGTTCAAATGATCCATTGATGAGTTATTATACAAAATCAACAAAATAATCAACATTAATACAAAATATAGTTTTTTTGTATAAAAAATATTTTTTATTGCTCAAAAAGAAAATATGGAATAGTACAAGAACATGGGAGGAGGAAACATATATTGTCCAACTTAAGCCACTTAAAAATAACTAAGGATGGAACTTATGCTTTCATTTTAGTGGACTAAGTGGTCATTTCACATTTACAAGGAAACCTTGCAATGTTTTTGCACAGCAGGCATGGTTTTAGCGAAGATTAGAAAAATAGAAATACAGGAAGGTGTAAAACAATAAAAAACACCGTATCCAATTGAGATCACTCAAAAATACTAAACAATGAGGGCTAGGCGTGCATTTTACAGACCTAGTCAAATAAAGTTCAAAACAGAAAAAATTGCAATTTTCAAAACTTTACTGTACACAAAATAAACATATTTTAAAAATTATGAAAGAGGTTTTTGTCCATAGTATATAAATCTCCAGGTATATGAAATTAGGTTTTTAAAATCACCTCTATAAACATTATGGCAGGCATTTTTCTAAGCCCATTTTTACAGATTTACACTCTGCTTTTACAAAACAAAATTGTGAATTTAGACATTCTTTTCAATTATGACCATGCTAGTTATAAATTATGATAATTCATACATGTATAATAGACATAGTATGATACAAATAGAATACTATCTTGAGGATGTGGGCCTGCTACAAGATCCTCATGCAAATGCTATGAGCCATATCTGGTCTTCATGCAAATATTACGAGACATATTTGGACACAGTGTAAGAACATGGGAAGAAGAAACACGTATTCTCCAACTTAAGCCACTTAAAAATACCTAAGGATGGAACTTATGCTTGAATTTTAGTGGACTAAGTGGGCATTTCACATTTACAAGGCAACCTTGCAATGTTTTTGCACAATAGTCATGTTTTTAGAAAATATTAGAAAAATAGAATTACATGAAGGTGTAAAACAATAAAGAAAACCATATCCAACTAAGATCACTAAAAAATACTAAACAATGAGGGCTAGTCGGGCATTTTACAGACCTAGTCAAATAAAGTTCAAAACATAAAAATTGCAATTTTCAAAACTTTACTGTACACAAAATAAACATATTTTAATAATTATGAAGGAGGTTTTTGTCCATATATATATAGCTCCAGGTATATGGAATTATGTTTTTAAAATCACCTCTATAAACATTATGGAAGGAATTTTTCTAAGCCCATTTTTACAGATTTAAACTCTGCTTTTACAAAACAAAATTATGAATTTAGACATTCTTTTCAATTATGACCATGCTACTTATAAATTATGACAATTCATACATGTATAATACTTATAGTATGATATAATTAGAATACTATCTTGAGGTTGTGGGCCCACTAAAAGATCCTCATGCAAATTTTATGAGACATATCTGGTCTTGATGCAAATATTATGAGACATATTTGGACATGTGTAAGAACATGGGAAGAAGAAACATATATTATCCAACTTAAGCCACTTAAAAATACCCAAGGATGGAACTTATGCTTGCATTTTAGTGGACTAAGTGGGCATTTCACATTTACAAGGCATCCTTGCAATGTTTTTGCACAGTAGTCATGTTTTTAGCCAAGATTAGAAAAATAGAAGTACATGAAGGTGAAAAACAATAAAACACTGTTGATGTATTCATAACTTTGGAATGTATTCATCCGTATATCTTATGTATTGTACCCCGATCTTTATTTTGGGATGATTCTGTAATGCATTTGAGTCATGTCATGCCCTGATGTTCCTATCGGGAGATTCAATAATGTAAAAAGGTCATGTCAAGTCATTGTGGGTGACCCTCCTATTGATCAAGGGTTAAAGTCCCCATAGTTTCGGAACCCTAGTGTTATTAGACTCTCCTAGTGAAGTCGGCCCTAGTGAGTTATTGTCAAGTCGAGAATTAGTATAAATAGAGAGTGAGTCTCTCTATTTATCACACACTCACTCACACTCAGTTGGAGTACATAGCCGAGGAAGAAGAAGTTGTTGGGGCTAGAAACAAAGAGGCTACTGTTGTCAAGAGATCATCTTACTGTTTTGGGGTTTTACTTTTGGTGCTGATTCTATCTTTGAGGAAGCTGCGGGGTTTTCTCCATTTATGGTTTCCCCAAGGAAAACATTGTGTTCATTGTCTCTTTTGTTTGTTTGTTGTGCTTGTAATTCTTTCAGTTAAAGATCCTAATATAACGCTAGCTTAATGTTAAAAATCTAACATGGTATCAGAGCTAACCTGAGAAGAAGACACTGTGTAGCTGCGAGAACTAGAAATTCCTACTTTTTGGATCTCTCTCCATATATTTTTAGAAAAATAAGGTTGGGCTGACACTCCTCCCTAGGGCACATTTTTCTGTCGAAGTAGAACCTGATTCTAAGCATTTTCAGTTTTTGACCCAACACTACTACCAAAAATTAGAGCTTTCCATAGAAGTGGAATTTTTTAGTGGGCCCAGGCCTAGATTGATATCCTCCTCAAAATCAAAGTTTAGAGATCAAGATAAAATCATTTGGTTGGATAGAACTCCAGAAAATTCAAACCCTAATCTGCTCCTGAACCAGCACTGCAGAAATTCAGCTCCAAATCTAGATTCGACATCTTGACCTGGTAAGATCTAAATCTTTTGAATTTACATTTGAGGTTCTAAGTTAAGATGTCTCATCATACCAAGCTTGATGAATAGCTTGAGGGAGTTGATAACTTTCGAGCCTGGAAGTATAGGATCTCCCTGGTCCTAGAAGAAAATGAGTTGGACGCCTATATCAATGAGGAGGTTCCAGTTCCAGAGGGAGATGAGGCTAAGGCCTTACACAAGAATAAGTTGGTGATGGCTAAGAGGATTATTGCTGATTCAATCAAGGATCACCTCATACCACAGGTGTCCTCCCTAAAGACACCTAAAGTTATGTTTGATTCCTTGACCAAATTATTTGAAGGGAAGAACATAAACCAGAAGATGACTCTGAGCAACCAACTGAAGAATGTAAAGATCCAAAATGCAGAGACCATCCAGTCTTACTTTACAAGGGTCTCTCAAATCAAGGAACAACTGTAAGTAGTAGATGAAGAAGTGGAGAATGCCGATATTGTAATGACCACCTTGAATGGTCTCCCTAGATCATGGGACTCCTTTATTCAAGGAATCTGTGCCAGAAAGAAGCTAGTCAAGTTCAACAGACTATGGCAACAATGCTCTCAAGAAGAATCTCAAATAGCAGCTCGAGAAGAAAAGATGGGAAGTCACAGATCAAGCTCTCACGGTACACTCCAAGAAAACCAGAAGAAGTTCTCATCACCCCAAAGGTAATAACTTTCACAAAGATAACACTAGAAAATATTTATCTATAATTAGATGTTATACATGTGATGAGAAATGACACTATGCTAGAGAATGTCCTAGAAACAAAAATGTCTCTCACAAGAAGAAGGGAAACAAGAGAAGACATCATGCTCATGCTGCAGAGGATGATGAACCTTCCACAAAAAGAATAAGACATGAAAGTGATGATTCCTCAAGTGATGAAGAATATGTTTTCATTTCCACTCTCATCAGAAACATTACACATGGAGGAAATGATTGGCTTATAGACAGTGGGGCTTCCAAACATATGACAAGATTCAAATAATCCTTTGTGAAACTATCGGAACATGAATCACCACACAAGGTGAAACTTGGAGATGACTACCAGTATCCAATAAAAGCTAGTGGGGAATCCTCCTACAAGCTAGACTCTGGAAAGTCTATGACAATGAAGGATGTGTTGTTTGTACCAGGATTAAAGAAGAACCTCCTCTCCATATCAGCATTAGATGCAAAAGGCATGAGGGTTGCATTCATAGATGGCCAAGTTATCATGTGGCCAAAGGGAAATACTATTAATGATATAGTAGTGATTGGGGAACAAGAGGGAGGTCTATATAAACTGAAGGGACATTCAGAACAAGCCTTGGTCCATGACACAGTAGAGACAAATGAACTTTGGCATAGAAGGCTTGCACATGTGCATTACAGAGCACTACCACTTGCAAGCAAAGTTGTTGAAGGTCTTCCAGAAATTCAATAAAAACATGATGGAGTCTGCAAAGGATGTGTAAAAGGAAAGAACACAAAGAAGAAATTTCCAAGTAGCGAGAGCAAAGAAAAAGGAATCTTGGAAATCATTCACTCCGATGTATGCAGTCCAATTTCATCCAGTTCTTTAAGCGGGTATGTATACTATGTTTCTTTTATTGATGATTATTCTGGGAAGACATGGATATACTTTATGAAGAACAAAGATGGATTTTTCAAAAATTTCAAGGAATTCAAAGCCTTGATCGAGAACCACACAGAAAAGAAGATCAAGACCTTTTGATCAGATAATGGCAGAGAATTCACATCAAATGAATTCAAAGAGTTATGTAAAGATTCAGGGATTAAGAGGGAGTTAACTAATCCATATAATCCACAATAGAATGGGGTTGCAGAAAGGAAGAATAGAACTATCATGGAAGCTGCAAGAGCAATGTTTCATGATCAAAATCTTCCCATGCATCTATGGGCAGAAGCTGCCAGAAGAGTGGTGTATGTACAGAACCGTACTCCACACAGGGTACGTGAGAACAAGAAACCTGAAGAATACTTTTTCGACAAAGAAACCAGAATTCAACCATCTCAGAATATTCAGTTGTCCAGTGTACATACACATTCCAAAAGAAAAGAGGACAAAATTAGATCCTCTAGGAAAGAAGGGTATATTTGTGGGATACTCTGAAAGATCAAAGGCTTAGAGAATACACTTCCCAGGATTCAAGAAGATCGACATCAGTAGGGATGTGACATTTGATGAAGACTCAGCTTACAACAAATCTAGAAAGAGACCTGCTGAAGAACTTGAAGAAATAGAAGCACCCAGAATTCATGACACAATCATGAACGAAAAAATTCAAGAAGAAGATCAAGAATTTGAAGAACCACAAGAACCTGTAGATCCACCTTAAGAGAAGAATCCTCATAAGAGGAAACCTGCTTGGGTACAAGAAGCTATCCAAGGTGCAGAAAGATATGGGGCTCCAGAAGAGAATCACAAATAAATAAAGAGGACCAGGTCTTGCTTCGGGTATGTATCATTATTATGTGTTTTCATCGATAAAGAACCTTCCAACTATGAAGAAGCGGTAGAAAGGAAAGAATGGAAGGATGCTATGATCGAAGAGTATCAATCGATCATGAAGAATGATGTTTAGGATGTTGTTGCAAGACCAGAAGGGAAGTCATTTGTAACTTCCAAATGGATCTACAAGATCAAGCATGCTGCAGACGGCAGCATAGAAAAATATAAAGAAAGATTTGTTGCTCATGGCTTCTCCCAGAAAGAAGGAATATATTATGAACAAAATTTTGCACCTATAGCTAGATACACTTCCATTAGATTAGTACTTTCTCTAGCTGCAGTGATGAAATAGAAGATATATCAGATGGATGTCAAGACTGCCTTCTTGAATGGTGTAGTAGAAGAGGAAGTGTATGTGGAGCAACCACTTGGTTTTGAGACACATGATAAAGAGTCTCATGTATGTAGATTGAAGAAATCCCTGTACGGTTTAAAATAGGTGCCTAGGACATGGTACGATAGAATTGATAGCTTTCTATGTAGTTTGGGATTTACCAAGATTAAGGCAGATTCCAACCTTTACTATAAGGTTGAAGATGGAAACCCAGTGATGCTCCTACTATATGTAGATGATTTGTTTGTAACAAGTATGGATGGGTTGATCACTGATACGAAGAGGAAGCTTGCTGCCGAGTTCAAAATGAAGGACTTGGTTATGATGCATTATTTTCTAGGCATGGAGGTGTGGCAAAATGCAGACGGAATTTCCCTGGGACAAGGGAAATATGTAGTAGAGATCCTGAAGAGATTCAGGATGATGCACTGCAAGGCCATGACCACACCTATGGAATCAAACCTGAAGCTATTGAGTGATGCTTCATCAGAAGCGGTTGATGCTATGATGTATCATCAGATGATTGGGTCCTTGATGTACCTAATGAACACGAGACCAAATATTTGCTTTTTGTGAACACCTTGAGCTAATTCCTGATAGATCTGAGACATGTTCACTTGGTTGCTGTAAATCATATTCTGAGGTATCTGAGGGGTACAGTTGATTATGGGATCAAGTATGAGGTGAGTCAGAAGATTAACCTGGAGGGTTATGTTGATTCATATTGGGAAGGCAGTGCCATTGATAGGAAGATCACCTCGGGGTGTTGCTTCAATATGGGATCAGGTGTGATCTCTTGGTTTAGTAGGAAGTAGTCCTGTGTGGCACTGAGTACAGCTGAAGCTGAGTATGTTGCAGCCTGCTCAGCTAGTTGTGAGGCAGTATGTTTAAGGAAGCTACTATCTGATTTATTTGATCTCCAGTTGGATGCTACTTGTATATATTGCGACAACGAGAGTTGTGTGAAGTTTTTAGAGAACCTGGTGTTCCATGACAAGTCGAAGCATATTGAGATCAAATATCACTATATCAAGGATATGGTGCAGAGAGGATTAGTGAAGCTCCAGTATGTTGAGACAGATGAACAGATAGCTGATGTGCTGACAAAGCCATTGGCCAGAGTGAAGTTTGAATACTTCAGGGAGAAGCTTGGTGTTCTCCAGGTTGAGGTTCCCTCCAAAGGGAAGTGATAAGTCCATGAGCCATTCTGACATGGTGATAGGATTGGTTCCTTCCATGGTTAGATGTAAGAGTTGATCCATTCTGTCATGGTGTTAGGATTGGTTCCTTCCATGTTAGATATGAGTGCTGAGCCATTCTAATGTTACTATAGGATTGGTTCCTACATGATCAGATATAAGTGCTAAATGCCATTTTTGGAATGGAGGCACCTGGTCAGTTACCAGGAATACTCAGTCTAGGACTGAGGGCCATTTTGATATGACTATGGGATTTGTTCTCACATGATCAGATATAAGTGTAGGGCCATTCTGATTTGATTGAGGGATGTGTTCCCACTTGATCATATATAAGGGTTGATTCCATTCTTTAGGAGAATGGAGGCACCTGGTCAGTTACCATGAATCCTCAGCCTAGGGCTGGGAGCCATTCTGATGTGACTGTGGGATTGGTTCCCACATGATCAGATGTAAGTATAGAGCCTTGCCACAGATGATAGTAGGTGTGTCCTATCATGCAGGTGGATGTGAGTGCTGGCCTTTCCACGGATGATAGTAGGTGTGTCCTATCATGCTGTTGGATGTGAGTGTTGTGCATTTTCATAGATGGTAGTAGGTGTGTCCTAACATGCTGGTGATTGTAAGTGATGTGCCTTTCCACAGATGGTAGTAGGTGTGTCCTACCATGCTGGTGGATGTGAGTGATAAGCCTTTCCACAGATGATAGTAGGTGTGTCTTATCATGCTAGTGGATTTGAGTGCTGTGCATTTTCATAGATGATAGCAGGTGTGTCCTATTATGCTGGTGAATGCAAGTACTGGACCTTTCTGACAGGGTTGTGGGATGTGTTCCCGCATGGTCAGATGTGAGTGATGGGCATGCATTTTTGACATGGTGTTGGATGTGTTCCTCTCATGGTCATATGTAAGTGCTAGGTGGGCCATTCTGACTTAGGGTCAGATATAAGCATTGAAGAAGACCTACATGGAGGCTAGGCCTACAACCAACATGAAAAAGGGCTAGCTCTGTAGAACTTCATGTGACGAGAAGAATCAGGTTTAAAAACTATGAATAATGTTTTTGTCCATAGTATATATAGCTCCATGTATATGGCATTATGTTTTAAAAATTACCTCTAAAAACATTATGGAAAACATTTTTCTAAGCCCATTTTTACAGATTTACACTGTTTTTACAAAACAAAATTATGAATTTAGACATTCTTTTCCAATTATGACAATGCTACTTATAAAATATAATAATTCATACACGTATAATACTTAATAGTATGACATAATTAGGATACTATCCTGTGGGCTCATGTCAAAACCCCAAATTTTCACAAAAATTAAAAAAATTTAGGATAACATAAAATGCTAAATAAATGGTTTACTAACATCTAATGGTTAGCGGAAAATGAAACAGTCCAATGATTAGTATTAAACGTTTTAATATAGCAGATTCTTTTTCGTAACATAAATAAGATTTACTTGCATACTGTTTTCTTTCAATTTACTAAAGAGTCTACTTAATGGAAAGTAGGTGGAATCTAGCTTTGAATCCTGGGCTTACTTAGCATTTATGCTAATGCAGACATATTTCTGATTCTTGCAGGTTCACAGGTACGATCAGACAAGTAGATGCTTTAAATTCATAAAGTAGCAAGAAATGTTTTTTTTTACAAAATAATATGCTAGTAAAATAAGCTGATAATTTTCAAGCAACTTCAATGAGGTAAAGTAATTTATCTTTTCTATTTTTTCTTGTAAGCAGAGTTCCGATATACGGGTTCCTTTCTTTATTAAGCTTAGCGACACCAAAAATACTTACTGTGAACTCAAAGCTCGTAATCTTTGTCATATAATCACTTCTATTTTAACATGCTTAACTTGCAAATGTTATATTTATTCGTACTATTTGTTTTTATTCATGGAAGAGCTTCTATCAATACTGATAGTAAAGATTCTCAATAGAATATATGTTTCAATTTTTATTTTTAACTTACTAGTTATGGAAGTTATCAACCTGTTACTTTCATGTAAAAGCCAGTTGCTCACTAACAAGATATCAACTTCCTTACTTACATTAACATCGTACTGCATGTACTATTGTAATCACATACATTATCGTATTATTTACTAAGGTATCAAACTGATCGTTATTTGCATTCTATAGGGAATCTTACTGCCTGTAAATCTCCTTGACATTATAAGCTTGATTACTGTAAAAATATCTGCGTCATTTCAAGATGGAATACTACTTGCCCTTACTTCCTAAGTCTAATTCAATTAGTGTCGTTCCAATGATTATTGACTTGAGCATGGTTATTCCATTGTAATTTATTATTACCATAATGCCTCTCTTATATTAAGTTAATGTCTATAGTAGCTATTATGGTAGATCTTTCTATTATGATCAAAATTCTACCCTATGCTAAGTACAAGTTATCTTGAACAGTCACAAACTATCTTGTCCAATATAAACAATTATGGTATTTTATTCGTATTGACAGGTCGAGAAGCAACTAGTGTCTAAGAAGTCTAAACCAAAGTCAACTTTGTAAAAGTCATGTTTATAATCTTTTACTATGTTATTTAACTTCATAAATTATAACCACCCAAGCTGTTGGTTTATAAGTGATAAGTTTGGATTACAATACATGCATATTTAACATTGTTTTGAAAGTACATAAATCTACTTTTAGATAGAAGGGTTCTAAGCAGGATCGACTTCAGGATTAACCATAAGATCAAGTGGTTATCACCTTTCACTCGGGTCAACTTTCAAGAATTATTGTTTAAACCAAACGCCAATTCGAAGCTATTTAAACATTACAATAAATACTATATATGAATATTGATGCAATATGTATATGCATACGTATTTGTTTATGCAAAGTTTGATGTCAATCATTATTTTAATAATTTGGATGACTGAACTATAGGTGGAATTTGGAATCGACCCCTGCATGGTTAGAAATATTTGAGGGCACATGGTCACCTCTTGTCCATGTATTGGCGATATAAAACTCTTGCAACCCTAATCGCTTTGTTATTCTCCCTCTGAAGTTCACGCTGGCCTTCGACTGCTCTGCATAGTCTCATGGCGGCCATGAGGGTTCTTCCTGTACTAGCTTTCTCCAAAACTTGGGTTTAACATTGTTGTAGTCTGCTGAGTTTGGTCTTGTTTCCAACCTTCTTAGTTGTGGGTTTTACTATGCGATATTTTACTAGTTTTTTTTGCATTTGGATCGTAGCATGTCCTGAGATCCATCGTTCCTTCCCCGTGGCATGTCACGGCTGTGAGAAACTAAGGCTTCATTGCTGTTGGTTGTGCTCCTTCGACATCGTAGGGTTTGGATATTTTGTATGTGCAATTCGTAGTGGTGACAGTCTCTTTGCTAGACTGTTCGATACTCTTTTATTAAAGGTAAAAATTGTTTGGTTTTCTTTCCAGAATGACACACTTGCAACCAAGTTATTTTTACAGTTAGGTTTACAATAGATATTGAGTATTTGTAAATAACGCACATTATTGTGCTCTCCTTGCAGGAACTTGTGAAAACTCTTGCAACCAGTAATGAAAATGATGTCGCCTGGCTTTGTGGACTCATAGCTCCAATCCAGTAAGCCCTGGGTTCAACGAATGGGTTCTTACCCTGCTTGTAACAAGGTTGTCGATGGTGAAACCCCGAGATTGAAAGCTTGTCCAATTTCTCCATTAGATATATGGTTTTCTTTTTTAAAAATTTGTTGGTTCTATTCTTTTTACAAACCCTCGCTATGTTGTTGGGTAGTCCCAGCCTTGAGCTGGGTGTTGTAATTAGTTAAAATTTCCATCCTTACGACCTGTCAATGAAATACATTGGTTTTAAGAATGATTTTCTTCGAGCTCAGTCTCGTTTTGCAGTAATATTGTATAATGTGACTCTGTGTATGTTAGGGTTTTCCCTAATTGACTATTAATGAAGATTATTACTGTCTAATATCTTTTGTAAATAGATTATTGTTATTATTTAAGACTGTAATCCAGTCATAGTGTGTAATTTATAATATTAACCTACTAGTTCGGAAAATACAAATTAGGGTTTTCCTTAGATGAAACCCTTGTCTAAATAAATTCTTCAATTCCTTAATAACAGGATTCTGCTACTTGTAAGTTCGGTTAAATTATTATTCCGTTATGTTGTGATATTTTTAAGTTGTATCTGTACATATATTTTCAGGAAGGACTGTAACTAGTCTATAGTAGTTTAATTGTTTATTGATATAATAATCCAAGTAAATGGATTGTAGCTTAAATGTTTTTATTTATAAAGATGAAATAAATTGATTTTATTTATAAATATTAAATAAATTGATTTAGGGTTTCAACCCTGATGTTTTACCTTTACAATTATAAACCTGTCTGATAATTATAAAACAGTTTTTACTTAGGTAAATGTTTAGTTTTATATTAGTTATTAATCATATTCTCATTGTTTTTATTTAGTAAACTGACAGGTAGAATTTACTCATAGTTCTTTGAAAAGATATAGCATAGACTCTATAATTAGTTTACTCTTTATAATTTAAGTACTTCTAATATAACCCTATTTAGTTTTATAGTAATTATTAGTCTTAGATTAGTTGATATTTGTTAGATAATAAACTATATGATTAGTAGTTTATTTCTTTATCTAACTAAATGTAAACATTGTAACTCAACTGTGATTTCTTTCCCGCATTCATTCAGTTACTAAGTGAAAACAGAAAAATATAATATCTATCATAACACAGTTTAACCTCCATAATATTTTAACTTTAATAAAATTTACTCTACTGTCTGTAAATACACAATCTTATATACTAAGATATTCTCTTATCATCTTAAATGTTCTACCTATGCTGAAATACTGCTATTTCTTTTCCAATAGGTTTACATAAATAAGGTTGTTAAAACAATGAACATAAATAACTAGATCTCTGTTCTTTTTAATAATAACCTACACACTGAAATAAATTACTCTGTTAACTATAAAATGTAGAACCATAACTATTATATTCAATCTCTTAACATTTTCTTTCATCTACTGTAATTATTCTATCTGTGCTGGAGTACGGCCTGGTCCTTCCAGGTGTGGAAAAACATAGACTAGAAATTATTTTCCATTCTAACACATTAAAACAAAATAATGTAGAACCTGATTAGGATAGACGACAACAACGTTAGGAGGCTGTTCCTCGCTACCAAACTCCTGGAGAGCGCTCAAACAACGCTTCCTCAGGACCCACGAGCCTGTTCCTGGACTTCCTGGCTGAGAACTGGTGGAGAATACAAACATTAGACTTAGTCCCAATATCTCAGTAACACTCTGCACTCAGCAGTAATATTTTTGAGCTTCAAAGTTGCACTAGATCAATCAGTAGTTAACCCCTCAAATAGTTTCCAATGTCCCTTCCATTGAATTTCTTTGAAGTACCTTCATTCAACCTGAATGATCACTTATCTGGAAAAATGAGCAACCCCCAGCTCTCTTCAATGGAAAGTTTTATAAACATTTCCCAGGTCTTTTGGGTCAGTTTTCATTAATTGAGCCACCTGCTTTGATTCCACTTTCTTGGGGAATCATGACCCCAAATGTAGGGAGGTTGCCACCTATACTAGTTGGAAGTGGTTTGAGGACGCTTCCACATGTCAATAGTCTCCTCCATTAATTTGACTAGTAAACACTCTTTTAACAGCTCTCCTAAGCTGTTGTCTCCTCCTTTATTTATTTATAATTAAAATATTCATAATTACATTAAATATCCTTGACTCTGCTGAGTCATCAATTACAACTTAGCATAAAATTTAACATATTGTCCTCAAATAATATCAAATAATATTTTTTTTTTTTTTTGTGCAAAATTAGGGCATATGACAGCCCAGTGGCGTGCATTTTTGTAATCCTAGTTTTACAGATTTACACTTTGTTTCTTACATAACAACTCAATATTTTACTGATTAATTTTGAACTTGACCAAGATACTTGCAAATTATGAATATGTACATATTTAATGCATAAAGTATGATACTCTTATGAATATGTACATCTTTAATGCATAAAGTATGATACTCTTTACTATAATAAAGTCATAATATATGAATGGTCAAATTTGTTGACTCATTTTATGTCTAAAAATCTCCTTCTCTGCAAAAATGACACTGCAGACACTTTTGGAACCCAAATTGAAAACCTATATGTATAGTAAGGTGGAAAATAGTAAACCCCACCATTTCCAACTTAAACCACTAAAAAATACCCAATAGTGACGGTTAGGCGGCATTTTTATGAACATGGTAAGACTTGGTTCCAAACATAAAATTTGTTATTTTGTCAAATTAGCTGCAGGAAAATGAAACATAATTTTAGGAAACAGAAAGAGGTTTTTTTCAAACATATATTTGTCTTCAATCCCATGGTATTACTTTAAATTAATAATATATGTATGGACTGTCGAGTGCATTTTGTTCAGCCCATTTTTGTAGATTAACACTCTATTTTTTACATAACAAATCAGGTTTTAGTGATTAATTTCAATTTCACTGAAATACTTACAAATTATGAATACGTATATGTTTAATGCCTATACTATGATAATCTTTATTATGATAAATTCATGGTATCTTCATGGTCAAATTTGTTGATATAATCATTTTAATACTAAAAATCCCATGCTTTGTAAAAATGCATACATGAGGCACTTTTTGAACCAAAAAAAAAACTAGTTGTAGAACGTGGAAATTTTTATAAATTCATGAAGATGATGTACACAATACAGTGTCAAAAACCAAGTGAAAGACAAATTGAACACTAAATGAAAAAAAACAACCTTCGAGACTATCGTAGACTGTAGAAATGACTTAACAACTTTCCCAAAATAGATAACAGCTTCATTGCTGGATATATGTATACATATTAATCTTAACAGCTATCACATTAATAGACTGTAACATTGACATCAAAGCTATAAGAGCAACTAATAAAGCAGATCCATATCACAATGCCATATCAGCCAAGTGCATTCTACATAATTTTTTAGAGCACATTCATTATAATCTTATTCTATATGCTACTGTCCGGATTCTTTCCATTTTTTACCATCAACAGAAGTGGCAGGAAAGTGCAATTTACTATCACTTGAGATAAGGATGGGACTGGATGAAGTACAATGCAAGCATACCTGACTCAGAATAATAGAATTTTGTGTGGATGAGTCAAGGTTGGTAGACTTCACGCCAAAGGAGTCTCATTAGGTAATGCTGCTTATTATGCCAATTTAAAATTCTGAAGGTATCCACAAGACCTTTTTACATAATCAGAATTATGTTATATGTTTGTCTGGTTATGTTGCAGGGTACCAGGTAGTCCAAAACACCAGGCGGTCCAAAATAAAAAACATTGTTATAAAAATCACTCATTCAAATTCATGAGAAATGAAAATTTTTGAAACTACCTGCCATGCTCAATCGATCATGGATCCTCAATTGATTTCATTCCACTACGTAGATATAAAGGCGGATCATATCATAAATGCACCACCCATTCCTAGCATGTCTTACACTTCCAAGACTATTACTAATGGTGCTAATTTAATGCAATTTCGAATCTCAATATGCTTAACCTACGTTAAACTCACAGTGGGTTGGAAATTTCGGTTGGGTGACTATGCTTGCTTTAAGAAAATGACCAGATAACTTATATTTTTTATCATAAATTGTCCCAATTTCCTTTTTTCGAGCTCAAATATTTTCGATGAGTAGAATCATTTAACTACTTTACAATACAAAAATAATTTTTTCAATAGGATGTGAACAATTCTAGCCAATAAAAAAAAGCATCTTTTGATATTCCTTGATTAAGATTCTTAATGATTTAGGATACACACTAGTGTATGATAGTTTGTTATGTCGTCCGTAAGGTGGGGTGACATAATATGGAATTCAATGGGAAGAAACGACTCTACACCATGGACTAAGTGAAATGGGGTAAAACCGGTGGTAGTTTTAGAGATATTTTCCTCATCACGAAAGTGGTGCCAAGATAGATCGGGTGGATCTTCCACAGTCGAGGACGGGAAGGTACTACTGGAAGTAGAGATCATGTAAAAGGTGTTGGTTGTGTCTGAGGAGGAGGGTGGATCTCCTCAAGGATGGTGATGTTGGACTCGCGAGAGTGTTTTCGAAGGTCTCTAAGGAAGGACCGTAACTCGGGGGCAAGTCAGGGAAATGGTGAGAGTAGTCACAATGCATGACGCAAATCACACAAGGGTAGTTTGTTTGCAATGACTTGTTCTTAACCGTCAGTGGATTTGGGACAATGACCACTGGAGTGCCATCAGATGTATCCATAGCATCCATGTGGGTGCATAGGATAGGAAACTCTGGACAATTTTGGGTTGCGTGACTTGGGATGTCACATAATGTGAAAGGGGGTGCCGCCTGAGGTTTAGTTGTTGCTTTGGATGCCTTGCCCCCATTCTTCTTTGGAGGAGGAGGGGCAAGTTTAGAGATGATTGGAGTCTTTGATGGCCCAGGAAGTGGGTTGGACGAGAGTAAACACAACCTGGGGAGTCAGGGGTGGGGTTGGTGGTTCGAGGTACCACAGAAGAATTCCCAGTGTAAAATTGGGCAGGTTTAGAGTAGCCATGACATGATTACTCATGATGTTGGATGGTGGAAAAAGGAACGGAATCATGTGGATTTCGAATGAAACCCAATAGTTTCCCAGAGACTAATGTTGAGGTTGTGACTAAGGTTGTGATGTGGTTGGAATTTTACTGGATGTGATAGTACACAAATTTGAAACTTCAGTTGGTGCAGGTGGAGGAGGCAAGGACAAAAGGGTGTCCGTCATGGGAGTGTTGGAAATACAGCTGGGGCCAATCGTAAAAAAGGATGGAATGGACACACTGTCAATGGTGGATCTGATAGTCGGAAGGACATGTTCCAGCGTGGCTGGCCCCTTAGGATCATAGTGGGTCAATTGGTCGACAGTTACGATATTCCCATCATGGGGGAACATTAGTAGTCGAAAGATAGTAGAGGCCATGACTCGCATGGAATACGTGTAGCTACATCATAGGAGGAGGTTATAGTCAAGTTGGGCATTGACAACCTCAATGCTGATCAACACCCTTTTACTAGCTAGCTCAACATGGACGTTTGTGAGAATACCCTGTGGCTGATTGGAACGATCATTGTAGGCGTGAAGAGAGGTGGTAGAAGGTTGAAGGGTAGGGGACCCAAGATTTTTCCAAATAGTGGTTGACATGATGTGGGTGGAGGCCCCTTAATCAATGATTCATCAATGTATGAACAAATTATGAATTGAGATCAGAACCTAGAAGGCAATGGTGGATGGCATCCCGGGTTTTCCTTGATTCAAATAGAATGTGATCAACCTGGAATCAAAGGGATCAACGACCCCTAGCGCAGACAACAATGTTTTATGCTGTGACTGGGAAGGTTTTAAGTACTTCCAAAGTGGACATGGCTGTAGGATATTGGGCCAAGTTGTCAACTATATGGTAGTTGAGGGAAGCTCTGGTAGTAGCATTATTTGCGATGTGATGCATAGGGAATCGTGGTGCATCAGCCTCCCCTAGGTGGGGGGTCTTGGTAAATGTAAAGACATGTCTACACTGGTAGAGGTAGATGTCGCACATGGGTCAGTGGTTGCTATCATGGAGCCATATTTGTGACACTGAGTCTGTAGGTTGACTTATTTGGATGACATTGTCATTAGGTGATGGACACCATCCTCTGCAGGTGGGGCTGTAATAGGAGTTGTGGGAGAAGGTGGGGGAAAGGGTTGGGTTGCAACCATCCCTTGCTGTGGTAGTGGGTTTTGGATCACCATGGGTGGAGGTCCTGGTGGTGCTCAGTTTGGCAGAGCTAGAGAAACTACATTGGGATCATCTTGAGTGTCATTCTGTAGAAGTTATTGGATGTGTGCCATCTGAGGACACAAATGGGTGTAATGACCATAGGTGTTGAAAATAACACACAGATGGTTGGTCCGTAACTGTGGGTTCTTCCCAGGTCAATTGGGACACTGGGGATTCTGTGCAGGCTGGTCAAAACTGTTATTTTTTGGAGGATTGGTATGTTGGCTGCCTCCTTGGGGATGATTATTGCCTCGGTTCTTTCCTCGCTTATTATTTCCTTGCCCTTGTTGGTTATTAGGGTAAGGTTGGTTGGGAAGGTTTTGCTGAGCATAAACCTATCCTATAGAAACTGGAGGAGTTGGGACCAAAGCCGGGGTGGGTTGCACATGTGGTGCATAATAGACCGGGGGGGCTAGAGGGGCTACAAACCCAGCCTCCTGGCCAAAACATGACTGTGTCGAACAAGTTTCCCCATGGATGATATGAGCTGGTGCAAGAGGTGCATATGAGGGGGTGACTCTTGACTAAGCCATAATCCATGAGTAGTCGGGGGAAAAATTGGCTTGGGAAATACGTTGTACATTACTCGGGTGTGGTGGCATCATGGGAGAGGCTGCGTAGAATTGAGGGTGTTGTGTGATAGAGCCAATGACTCCATCAACAACGTGGGATGCCCTTGGTGTGTCACGGTGAGAGGTGCCAGCTCGAGGAGCATCGGGATTGATGGTATATAAATACCTAGACTTGGCATAGATTAAGTCAAACTGTTGGGCCTTTAAGATGGCCTCCTCCTCAGATTGAGGTCGCTTAGAGGTGACGCCCTTGGAAATGGGTGGGAGTAAGGTTTTCAAAAACTAGTCAAGGAAGATCCTATCATCCAACTGGATCTTGCACAAGCTACATATACGTTGCCATTCATGGATGTGATCTATGATGTGGTTAGTTGTATATTCATGGCAGGATAAGAGGATCTCCACTCCCTCATCCTATCGGACGGATAGTTGAAAATATTGGAGGAACATGGAGGCAAGTGAAGAGAAATCAGGGTAAGTGGCATGAGGCAGTTTGATGTACTATTTGGCTGCAACACCCATAAGTTTGCGCTGGAACAATCTCAATATCACAGAGTTATCCACTATGTTGTTCGAGGAACACCATAAGTGGAATGCCATTATATGGTTCTAGAGTTCCTCACTCACTTTTCCCTCAAACTTTGGGACATCTGATGGGAGTTTTGTAGGCTTGGGAGACCAGTGTGGTTGATGATTGATGGGGTCATTTGTTAATATTTCCAAATATGGAAGGTTAAGACTAGCCATGAAAGGTAATCTAGACCCAAGGTTGGCTTGGGATAGACCACTAATGGTGACAGTGTTTGCAGGAACATAGTTCCCATGCATGGCTAGGGGTATATGAGGATGACCCCCCATTGTGGGGATATTCAAGATGGACGTGGAAGGGCCACTACGCCTAGGCGAAACAAGTGGAATGGTTGAAACCATGGTAGCTGGTGTGGGGATGCCACTAATGGGTGGCATGCAAAAAACAATGTGTGGAGTGGTGGTGGGAGCACTAGAGGGGATACCCATGATGATGGGTGACAAATATGTAGGGCCACTACCAACTACCCCTCCATAGAAGGGATCTAGATGTGTTCTTGCCATGGGGCTAGACAGGGCATGAACAAAGTGGGTTCAGATTGTTAGGAATCAGAATCAGACTTAGAGGCTGTGTGTGGCTCTGAGGGTGGTGAGTGATGTCGAATATGGCTTCGACGATGGTGGTTCAAGGAACCAAATTGAGGGGTGTGTCCCCTAATCCAATAGGAATAACATGGTGAAGCCATGGCGGTTGTGGTAGTAACATGAGATGAATATGGACCCCGATTTGAAACAACTTCCTATTGATTCAAAAGGATTCACTCGGCCACCAAGGCTGTCTAACGCCTTGCGTATTGTAGCAGTACCCCTCACTCCACTACGCAGGTAAAACTACTAACCTCTTGGCCACAAACAACATCTCTTTAGTTTTCCTCACGGGTGGGAATCTAGTCAATATAGTGGGGGTCGTTTCCCTTTTCACTTGGCAGGTCCTCTCAATGGCCAGCTACTTCGAGGTTCCTATGGTAATCCTCACAATGAGTTTTAGGGAAACGCCCAAGTACTTCCCATAGTTTTTCATACGAGACTTATGTCCCAAACTAAATGTTATTATGTTAATTGATTCTTTTTAATGGCTCTGCTTAGGGTCATGAACTAAGCGTGTTCACTTAATGGTGTGTGTGCGTGTGCATTTGTATGTAAAAGGTTTCCTTCCAATCTTGAAACAAAATGGGTGATAAGGGGATTTTGCAGGAAATCAGTGAAGGGATGTAACAGAGCAGTTCTGGATAGAGGTTTGGGACAGATAGGGGTCTATAAAAAAAACTAGAAACATGCTGTAAACTGACAATCACACATGTCTGGGGAACAAGGGTGATCTTGGTCACACAAAACAGAAAGGTAGAGGCGACTTGGACAATAAACAACCGAGTCGCACAAAACAGGAGGTTTCGGGCAACTGGGTCACTTGAAACAAGGCCAGAGGGGTGAGTGGGGTCGCTCTGTCAGCTAGGACAGGTGCAATCTAGATCTGCGATCCAATTCATCCATATCAGGGATAAGTTCGTGACCTAAATCATGCTTATTGGGTGGAAAGGAGCGACTCAGTCGCAAATTTTGGGAAAATAAATGCGACTCAGCTTGAACAAGAAAATTTTGGGTCAAGTCATGCTTTTTGAGAAAAAAGGTGGGACTTGGGTCACTCTTTTCAGCCAAAAAGGTGGGACTAGGTCGCACTTATTGGGAAAAAAGGTGCGACTTGGGACAAAACTAGAAATTTTTCAAAAAGTGAGCCGGCTAGGGCTGGGGGGGAGCAGGAATTGGTGCTGTGAAAGTTCGGATCGCTTGTGTGGGAGCTCAATCGGTGATGGTTGAATATAGAAACTAAAGAAAAACCTGCAAAATTGAGATCCAAGAGGATCGACCAACGGAGTCGCCAAAACTGTAACAGGGATTTCTCCCTTGTTACGTGTAAAAGAACCAACCTTACGTCAATGAGACTGTTAGGGAGTTTTCATGAAAAAACTTAAGAGAACAAACACAATTAGTATATTAAATGAAAAAAATATATACGAGGGCTACACTGGAATAAAATGCAAATAAACTAAATATTATACCTTTTTTCTTGAAAGTGGGCCACCATGGCCGTCTCAAAAGTGATCCGTCTCTCCATAGGCTGGTTCTTCGGGTGGGTATGGAGGGTGTATTGATGTACTAAGTGGGAATGGTATGAAAATGAGGTGGTGGCAAAGAGGTGTGTGAAAACCTGAGAGCTAAAGGTGTCCCAACGTACTCACAAAATGGCAAAATGTTATGAAAACTGTTTTTGGGGAGACCTTCATAATGTATTTGTAGTAAAGTTTTGGGGTTTTTTGACCCAAGGTTAACCCACAGTATTTTTTGGCCCATGGTATTTTACTGTGGTTTTTTGATCTTATCTCCTTTTTAGGGTTTTGTAACCCTTTTTAGGGTTTTTGACCCTTTTTAGGGGTTTTAACCCTTTTTGGAAAACAATGAGGGTAAACCATAGTAAATAATAATGTTTTGGACCTTTTTTGGTGGAAATACAATTTTGAAGGTCAAAAGTAAGGGGAATATGGTGGAAATATCATGTATGCATGAAGTTTAGGCCATGTAGAGCTAGGTGAACAATTTTTTGTGTTAACAATCACCTTCATCTTCATCTTCATTGGTCTATTCTTTTACATCTCCATCTTGATTTTCCTCATAATGGATGCCATTCTTATTTATGGAACTATTATGCTCATCATCATATTTGGAGACCTCACTGATGTTTGAAATTTGTGTTTCTTCTGAGTTCCCGTAATCTAACTTTTTCCTCGATGTCTTCCCATGAGGTATCTTACTTACTTGTCCTTTACCATCTTCTATGTTTGTGTCTTGTTTCCTTCTCAAAATTTGATCTTTTCCCTTAGTTCTGTAGAAAGCAGCCTTGTGACCAAACTTATGACAACAATGACAGTATCCATAGAATTTCCCTTTATGTTTGAGGAATCTTTGATATTCTTGTTTCACAACTTCCATCTTCTTCCACTGATTCTGAGCTTCTACTAAAACATTATGCCTTATTTTACATTCTCTAGACATATGCCCAAGGTTATTACATTTGTAACACTCTATGTCATATCTTTGAAGAGGTCCATTCCGGTTATTATTTCTTCCTTTTTGTTTGTTACTAGAAGTATCCTTCTTATATTCATAAGCCTTTCCATAAGCTTTTCATTTCAGGGCTGTATGAACAAAATTGTTACAAGAGTAATGATGACCCAAAAATATTTGTTGATATCTATTTTTCATTGGTCTATTAGATACTGCATTGGTTCTGTCTATTTCATGAAAGGATGAAACATAATTCTTACTTTCATCCCTTTTAACAGGACTCTTTAGTGCATCATAGCTTCTTTCATTTTCACCTTGGTTTGTGACAGAGGAATATTCTGACTTCTTTACTTTTCCATATCCTAGACCAGTTTTATCATTTGATGGTCTTTGGCTACTTAAGATATCATCTAAGATCCTTGAGATTTTCTCAAAATTTGATTTGATATATTTTTCATCAACCCCTTTTCTAAGTTGAATAATCTCCTTTTCAAGTTTTTCAGAATCTTGGATTCTCTCCTTGATCAGAACTACTCGATCCTCTTCAGTATTCTTGGATTCTTGAAGCTGGTTCTTCAAGTCCATAATAATTTGATTTGTTTCTTCTTGGTACTGTGGTAGTTTCTCTATTAAAACTTTGTTCCTTTTCCTACATTTTTCAATTTCATCAACAACAACCATGTATTGATATTCTATGTCCACTTCTGAATTTGTTGTCCCTATAAATAGGATTTCTACAAATTCACTTTCATCGTCACTATCTTCTTTGGAATAGAAGTTCTTCTTCTTTTTCTTAAACCTCTTCTTACCAATGGTCTTACACTTATGACAACAAGATTCTTCATGATCACTCTCCTCTTGTTTTGGGTAAGGACACTTAATGGAAAAGTGTCCAATTTTTCCATAGTTAAAACATTTCAAGGGTAGCTTTCCTTTGTATTTCCCAATACCTTTCTCAATTTTACTAATGAAAAGAGATTCTTCATCATCTAGGTTCTCTAGTTGGTTCTTGGATAGGGATTTAAACGCTTCCTCTTTTCTTGAAGGTTCATTCTGTCCCATCCTCATCTCATATGCAATGAATATCCCATGTATTTCATCTACTGTCATGTCATCAAGGTCATATCGTTCTTCTAGAGTGGACACTTTTGAGTCATACTTCATTGGCAATGTTGTTAGTACCTTTCTCACCACTTCTCTTTCTTTTAAATTTTCCTCTAAGACCTCTAATAGAATTGAAAACCTCATCTACTCTTAGAAGGTATTCCTCAATATTTTCTTCTTCTTTCATTTTAAGGCTCTCAAAATGCCGTTTATATGTCTGGAGCTTGGATTCCTTGACTTTAGATTTCCTTTCATAGATAATTTTTAACTTATCCTAGGATTGTTTCGCAATCTTGCATCACATAACTTTTGTAAATATAGAGTTTGTCAATCCACTAAAGATTGCATTTAGGGCTTTGGCATTACCTTCATATTGACCTAGTTCCTCTCAGTTTGTAGGTGCTTGGTGTCCTATTTTATATTCTTTTTCAATTGTTTCCCAAACCTTCCATCCAAGGAACATCAGATGACACTTCATTCTCACACTCCAGTATGCATAATTTTCTCATGTGAATAATGGAGGTTTGTTAGTGGTTAATCCTTCTTATTGATCCATAGTGGTTTTTAAATAGGATATTCCTTCCAATGGTTAAAATGTGGTGAAGGAGCCTTGCTCTAATACCAATTGTTGAAATATTGGTCAATATTGAAGGCGGGGGGGGGGGCGTGAATCAGTATTGTAAATTTTATCAATTTAATACCACTTTTAATTTACTCATTAAAACACAATAAAAACGAACACACATACCACAAATGTATCATGGAAGCCGAATTGGGTAAACCACCAATACTTCCTATTACTGCAAAAGTATTATTTACAAATAGTTTTTCCCTGTTGCTATAAACAAGGATGTTATTACACCCTATTTACCAGCAACTACTGGAAGGAGGATACAATGCCCTATTTTGTCAGCTACAACTAACAGGATGCCACTACATCATATTTACCAGCTTCTACTGGAAGGAGGATGCAACCCCCTGTAGGCTTGTTGCCTGCCCTAGTGTTACCCTACCAACCTAATATGTTTTTAATAATATTCCAGATTCCTTTACCTTTCAATCTCTTTCAAAATCACTGATATTTGCTTCTTATTTTATGATATGGACCCCAGAGTCAATTTCTCTCACTCATCCCTCTATGTATAAATACCTTCACGTTTCCTATGGATGCATCTCTTCACCATTGCGCCATTTCATTCTTCAATTGTGCCTCTTCATGAGAGATTAATTCCTCATTTTGTTACTGAGTCGTAGAGTCATCTACCTCCGTCATGATTCTTCAAAACAACTAAAACAATTCCTTGTTATCCGATTTACAGTTTATTCTTCCAGTCGTGTTCTTCCGCAATCTCTATTTCCGCAATCATCGTAAGCTATTGATCTCATTTTGGGATTTTCCCTTACCGTAGATCTGAGATAAAAATCAGATAGCGGATATGTGACTTTTTCTAAATATCATTCCATGATTTCCGCTTTCCGTACCAATCATTTCACATCGTTGATCTTCTTTGAGCTTTCTGTGACCATTGATTTGAAATGAAAAATAGATATCAGATGTGACTTTTTCCAAATATCATTCCATGATTTTTTCTTTCCACACCAATCATTCCACACCGTTGATCTTCTTCGAGATCTTCATGACTATTGATCTAAGATGAAAAGAGGATATAGAATATGTGACTTTTTCCAAATATCATTCCATGATTTCCACTTTCTGAACCAATCTTTCTGCATCGTTGATCTCATTCAAGTTCTATTCTGATCGTCGATCTTTCGGATTGTAGATTTCATATTTGTGACTTTTTCAACATGTCATTTCGAGATTTCCGCTTTCTGCCATTTTTTCTTTCGCACCTTCAATCTTATGCGGTTGTTTTTCATATCGTCGATATTCTGGATTTCGGGTAGCAGAACTATGACATTTCCTACAGTCTTATCGCGATTCTCCTCATTCCGCTTTTCTTCTAAACCATTGATTTCTTTGCGGGTTCACTCTTAGCTATCAATCTACAATCTAATGTGGATTGTGGATCCTCACTTTTATTTGTGCGAAAATCATTCACCACCATAGATTTCCTCGTAGATTAAATCCTAACAGTTGATCTATGATCAAATGTGGATTTGTGGATCTTCCCTTTTCTTTGTGCGGAAATAATTCTTCATCGTTGATCTTCTCAAAACCAACTTCTTCATTTCTATCGACTGATCTGGACCGTCCACATTGTTAGTAAACTATTTCTCAATGAAATTCTGCTCCCATCTAGAATGTTAACTAGCTTACTAGTTAAATCTGCGAAATCCCTTGAGGGTCTTCGAATCCAGATCTAGTCGGATCAACATTTGACTCCAAATGTATTAAAATATATTTGATGGAAAGTTTGCGCCCATCATAATTTTCTTAGACCTCGCCACTTCTCCTAGCGAAATTGTTGATGACCGTTGATCTGTTTCAATGATCAACCTTATCCGTCAATCTCCATTAGATTCAATCAACGATGGACTCCAAATAGAATAAATTTGTTTGAATTAAAATTCCACACCCATCTCAGCAGTTAACTCACCTTCTAGTTGAATCTGCGAAATCCATGAGGATCGTCAGATCTAGATCAACGATGGACCCCAAATATCAAAAGGCAGATTCTATTCAAATTTTGCACACATCAAGATTTTATTAAACCACACTAGTTCTCCCTGTGAAATAATTAATAGTCATTGATCTGATTCAACGATTAACCTCATCTATTGATATTAATCTCTTTCATGGCGATTACTTGCGAATTTCGTAGCTGATTCACCTTTTTATCCTCCTCGCTATTTAATCAATGAAACTCATTATGATCGCAGATCTTTAGCACTCTCCGATCTCCACCACATGATCTCCAATCATGATGATGATTTAATTTAAAGGCAATGTTGGGTTATCTCAAGTATAAATCCAACTTGCAAAATCCATCTTCTGTCTGATCTATGGATCCTTTGTATTTTACTGATTTCATCCTGCTACAAGTCTATTTGTTATTCCTTTGATATCAATGAAAATTATATTCTCAATAATATGTATATGTATATATATATATATATATATATATATATATATATATATGGCTTTGGACTGCCCTAGTGTTTACCCTTCCAAATCAAGAATTAAATATTTGTTCTCTAGAAACGCTCTTCCAATTCATTCCATTGTTTAATACCTAGAACACTCTACAATGTTGTACTATCTTACATTTGCAATAGTTTAAACATAGTTTCTCAAGAACTGTAAGGCTCAACATATTCCCTAAGTTTCCCATATCAATATATTGCACTTATTCTTGCATCAATATGGGATCTACTCAAATTGAGGTTTTGACAAAAAAATCATTAGAAATTTGAATATTTGACTAAGACATGAAAAAAATATTTGGTGAAAGGACTTTAATGAATCATATAGCTTCTAAAAATGATTTTTCCTCATACACTAAGGAGTGATATATTCGCTAATATACATATGACTCAAAAGCCAACCCTCCAATACTAATATCTTTGCTTCGATTCTCCTTTGGGAAAGAGAAGAGGAGGCATGATTCATGTATCTTAGAGTATTTTGACCTCATCCACTAATGCAAAGAAACTAGTATTGTTGTCTAATCATTGTGCTTTACCCTCATCCATGACTTATAATAGTTGTTTAATGCTACCATGCTAGGAGTATAAATAAAAGTCAGATACTTGTGACATTTAGTGAAAATGGGAGAATTTGAACGATGTATGGATGGGGTTCAACAAAAAAAATGGGAGTATTTTTCCAATCTCTAGTGGAATTATGGGTATTCTTTAATATCCCATGAATACACATGTTATGTCATAGATTCAATTAGTGAACCCCCATGCTATCACCTAAGGTAGTCAATAACTCTTCAATGGGATGACAATGATTTATCTTGAAGAACAAAATCAATAAGTGTATGAAAAACACATCAACAACCTTTGTGTTGATGGGTAATGACCATTGGTGAAGGTTCTAGATGCAATAAAGCTACTCCTTATTTCCAATTTGGCATTTTGATGACGATTTGAGTGATGATCCTTGACCATCACCATTGAGTATCATTGTTGATGGTTTCCTTCCCATTGTGGAAACCACAAAAAAATCAATGACACAAACTCTTGGCACAAACTCTGACAATATATAGGTTTTGGTGACCTAAACCATTTTGGTTTTTGCTCATCATCAATGACCTTATTTTGTTTAGTGGGTCTCCTTGAGTGCTTGAGGTTACAATTCTTAAGACTACTAATTTGGTTTTGTAAATAAATCCATTCCTTTCTTTTATCCAAAACAATGAAAGTTGTAAAAAATACTACTAAATTGAAACTACCCCATTAACATAATGATATGTTAAAAAAATGCAATCATAGATCCCTCATAGATCCCTCATACAATAACACATAAAAAGAAAAGCTTTTATATTCATAAAAACCATTCCAAAGCACTACATGAACATTGCTATCTAACTATTATTTTTCACACACATAAAACTCGCACATCAAAGCTCTCCCACTATTTTTTTCACACAATAAAAGCCCACATCAAAAGAGGAAAACAAAAAAAATAAAGGAAAGAAAACTGCAAGCACATATTGAGTAAACAACCTCAGAGTATGTTGGCTAGTCAATGACTATATAATTACGCTTATAAGCTCTTAAAAAGTCACTTAAACAGACGAATGATGGTGTGGGGAACCAATGAAATGAGATGAAATGGGTCACAAACAAATCATTCTTGTGTAGTAATGAGTAACCTGCAAATCATTCTTGTGTAGTAATGAGAAACCTGTGAAGACAAATCACCATGTCTCTTTCTCATGGGACCACTTGAAAAGCTTCAGACAACCGCTATTGTGGTTTTAGGGTTGTTGAAGATAGAAATTAATCAAGTGCTCGCGATCTGAAAAAGCCAAGATGTGCGCTGAATCTCTCGGTGAGGTTATATTCATTGGATGTAAAAGCTGGTTTTAGGGTTGTTGAAGGCTGATAGAATATAACTGGCATCGTACAATCAAGTGATCGCAACATGAAAAAACCAAGATGTGCGCTGAATCTTTCGCTCAGGGCGCCAACCACTACCGAGTTGAGCTGTATTCATTAGATGTAGAAGGTGGTTTTCAAAAGTTGCAAGTCGCAGTCTTGACCAAATCACGGGTTGATGGATTGTCGATGACGTAAGAAAACTGTACGCTTTAACTTTTAATTTTTATATACATACATTAACGTACTTTATTATTACCCAGTTATTATATGCAGAAGCCATTTTGACTCTTAGCTGGACATGTTATCTGATGATTCTTACCATCAAAAAGATAACACGAGTCGTAAAGGGAATGTACGATAAAGGCGACTTTTAGGTTTTCCTGCATTTGGCCTTATCACTGAATCCAGATTAGCTTAAATACGAATGGAAAGAAAAACCTAAAAAGCATGATTCATTAATAATCCCTATTGGAATATTCTGTACAAGACTGCAGGCTACTCTTGATAATATTTGGTTTTGCCCTGGGCATATTTTGACATGTCACATGATCCATGGATGGGTTTCTTTCAAACACTGTTGTGCTCTTAAATCACTCAGTGTGGTGTGGTGTTTGTGGGAGTTAAATATATATGGCTGATATGATATATTATAATTAGTTTATATTAATTAAGTTAATAGGTATTTAGATATTATATAAGATTTTTGATTTTTTTGAGTTGATCAATAAGATTAACTTGAGTTTATCAAGTGTATAGCTGGGATGTATTTCATGGTTATCATATCTTGTTATGTTTAAATGAATATTGATTAAGATTTAAATAAGCTTCACTTAAGGGGATGTTAGTTTTTGTTTTATGTTTTTATTTATTTATTTAATAGTATTTGTTTTGTTTATGTTATATCATAAATGAATAACTATAACTATCTAGTAATTAGTGTAATGTTTAGTCTTTTTTTAACATCTACCTATCTCCACAAAACTAAGTGGTTGGCTGCACCTATGAGCGTCCGTTGATCACAAGTCCACTTTACTTGTGGTTGTGCTAGTCTTAATCACACATCTACCAAGTGTTGAAATGGATCAAAATGCAATCCTTGTTTTAAACATAACACTTTAAAAGAGTTTTGTTTTTTTTATCATTGATAAATATAAAGTTAAAATAGATTTATGTCGATTCAATTTATTATAGTGATACTTTTTAATTTTAACATGATTATTATTATTATTTAATATGATATTATTATAGTCATAACATAGGATTTACTAATAAACAATAATATATTGTGTAATTTCATATTGGGAGGTTTATAATTATAAAAAATGGAAGTAAATATAATGCATAGTATATAAGCAGATAAAAGTGATTTTTTAATATAATAAAATATATAAATATTGGGAGGGATTAAAATTTTGTATAAAGGGATTGAATTATGTATAGGTGTAACATCTCCATCCCTTAATTCAACATTACACTAATACAAGATTCTAAATTCCATCCATAACCATGATTATGAATTCATGAGAGTATAAACATGTGTGCAGATGCGTAAATGAAAATACACAGCAAAAACAAACTTGATCCACACATAACATGCATATATAATCAAAACCGTTATAGACATCAAATCAACGTTTTTGATTCAAAGAAAAAAGATAATACTTATCTATAATGACTTGAATATCCAAGCAAATGGTTGTGTAAGAGCGATTTCCCACCCAACCATAGGCACTCTATCCAACACATACACTTTCTGTTGAGAGGTCACCACCAAATTGGGTTATGATGCCACTAGGGAAAAGGGAACACCTACAAGACTCTCTCACTCATACCACAATCCGATCTGCTCTCTATGCTTAGCCAAGAACTCATATAGAGCTCCAAAAGATCTCACTCAACCATCTCAACCATGGTACTCCTTCCGACTTCCACAAACAACACAAGGAAGGAGTTTCCCTTCATTGATCAACAGTTCCTCGAGAAATCCAACCCTTACAATGCTTACCAGTGTGTGCAGTAAGATTCCACTCTATTGTATGATGTTGGAGATCCTCCTGTAGCATAAATTATGGCTTCTCAAGCAGCCCAAAAGTAGCATAACTCAATGGGTAAGGGTTCCTAGGTTTCCCAACCTCTATGCTCACCTACATCCATCTGATTGCCTTCCCAAAATTCAACCCTGTCTCCTAATTCAAATTTTTGAGTAGTGCATAATCTGGTAATGGACATGAGCGACAACTAGAAAAAAAATTTACTAGTGTAGGAACATACATGAGCAAATGGATAGATTGGGCATCAACTCCAAGGGATATGACATGATGGTGAAAATACAACTCACATAGCCTCTGACCATAAAAGAAAAGGACAATTCACAGCTGACATAATTGTCAGAACCCCCATGCTTCAATAACTACAAAAGTTTACCTTTCTCACCAACCTCCCACATGCATTCAGTTATTGGGTTTAATAGTCAAGAGGAAGTAATTGGCTCGTTTAAAGCACATGGCATTTTTTGGATGAGTTCTAAGGTCAAAACTTGACAACATACAATTTAGTTTTCCATAAGCCTCATTTTCTCTTCCATTTGGTGGAATCATATCCTCTATAATTCTCTTTACACAACCATCTTAGACCATTTTATTAATTTTCAACATAATGTTTACATATATTTCAAGTTGGCATGATAAGCCAACCATAGGGTCCAAATAAAAATACGCACATCATACATGCCTAGCCATTCACTGGTCAGGCCTTAGCCTTCAGCTCCACACTAGGAATCCATACTAGAATATTTACATCATTTACATAATTTTGGTTAAACACATTCCAATTCAAAACTAGGGGTATTACAATCGTCTCCCCCTTAGAAGAACACCATCCTTGTGTTTTCTCAAAATTAGAACAAAATGGGTATGCCTCTTTGATGGCATCCTCCAACTCCCACGTAGCCAAATTAGGACCGAAGTGATTCCATTTCACCTTAACCTGTTAGATAGCTCGGTTCTGGATCAATGTTATAGTTAGATATACAACATTGGGAGTCATCCTCCATGAGACTTGTTGTGTCAAGTCCGGAACTTATGCTATATTAAGTTCAAATCCTCTCCATGAAACTTGTTGTGTCAAGTATGAAACTTATGTTGTATTAAGTTCACTAAATTATTTTGTTAAGTTAAAGAGCTGGTGTTGTATCAAGCTAGGACCTTGATAAAGTCCTATTCATGAGAGATGCTTGTACTAGGATATTATGGTTAAGATCATGACCTTATGTTAAGGTCTGAGACTTGTGTTGTATGAAGTTTGGAACTTATGTTGTATTAAGTTCACAAGATTTATGTTGTATTAAGTATCAAGGATATACTATGTGATGTATGGCTAGTCATAGTCAACAGGTGCTACAAGTCTCCTTTAGGGATTAGATACCCCTAGAGTGATTTACTTTAGTATGTGACTATATGAATCAGGGTAATACATACATGATCATAGGTTTGAAACAATTGTTATGTGTATGATATGGTATAGATGATTTATTAATGAAAACACATTTAGACCATGCAGAGAAAATCAATATGAGCACAGAGATAGAGAGAGAACTTGAATTGCCCATATATGCCACGAAGTGAACTCAAATTGATAAGACATTAATTGAGTCTTAGTTATGATAAAAACATGTTCAGTTAATTAAGGAATCAACTCCTTAATTTATGCAAGTGGTTGTTGCAAATCACACTCATGGAGAAGCACTAGTTACATTTAGTTTTGTTTATTTATATTCGGTTTAGTTAAGTTACATTAAGTTATGTTCAGTTCTATTCAGTTACATTCAGTTACATGTAATTTCATTCAGTTCAATTCAATTAACAAATCAGTTAGAGGTAGTTAAACTCAGTGATTTAATGGGGGGCGCATGGTTGAATATGTAACAGTGTTCTCAATCTTAACAACTTACTGAAGCATGTTTGTTTCCTTGTTTGTATGACTAGATTTGGCTTGTTATTAAATTGTTATGCACTTGGAAATACCATCACATTGTTCCATTTGATTTCTACTCTCTTGTGCTCTCAAAAAAATAAATATGCTATTGTGTAAATTTTCCTTTAATATTCAACTAGGGCTAAACAGTGCATGCAAAATATAACCTGATAACCACACATGAATATCTTTTGCAGTATGCAGCGGAATACAAAACTGAGAAATAAATCACAACATCACATCACGATATTGACACTATTATTTTGGGTATGGAAACCCTCGAAAAGACCCAAGATGGGAAAACCGGTGCAGAAGTCAGATATAGATTTTATTATGAGAAAATATGGAACTTTTATAATCACTGCAAATTCACCCAAACTTGGCGAACAGAGTACCTCGCAGAACCATTGGGAAAATACTAGCAAAACCTCAACACCCTCCTGTGTGAGTGTACGACTCAACTTTATGAAGCTCGATGATCCTGCTGCTCGCTCCTCCATCTTCTCAGCTAAATCCTCTGTCTGAATTTCTCTCCCTATTTATATCATGTCTCCGTCGGAATACAAGTGTGTGTGTTCTCTCCACCAATTGATCTCTTTTTTATAACTTTAGGTAAAGCAAAAACCCTAATTTCACTTTCAATTTAACTAGTGGTAAAGCAAAAAACCTAATTTCACTTTCACTTTAACTAGTGGTTCACTAAAGTTAATTTAGATCACTTTAATTTATTTTCCAAAGTAAACTTAGAAAAAGTAAATTAAATACAATTGGTTTCCTAATTTAAGTCTTCTGCATGTAAGAACACATGCATGCAAGAAGACCTTCCTTGTTGCTACTAGTTTAACACTCCCTCTCAACGAGGAAGGGATCCAGTAGCAACCCCAACTTATCCTCGAACTTCACAAAAATCTGTCTACAAAGTGCCTTGGTGAAAATTTCCACCACCTACTTATCTTTCTGTATGTACTCCAACCGAATGGTTCCCCTCTGAACACAATCTCTCAAGAAGTGGTATCTGATGTCTATGCGTTTGCTTCGGTCATGGAACACTGGATTCTCAGATATCCTGATGCCACTCTGATTTTCATAGTGAACTACTGTAGCCTCTATCTCACACTTGAACAAACCTGCAAGTAACTTCCTCAGCCACATACCCTCATAAGAAGCCATGATGGCTGCCATGTATTGAGCCTATGTCGAGCTCAATGCAACTAACTTCTGCTTCCTACTGAACCAAGAGACAACCCCTGATCCAATGTTAAAACAACAACCTAAAGTACTCTTTTGGTCCTCTACACATCCTGCCTAGTCATCATTTGTGAAACTTGCTAATTGTACACTCCCCCTACTCTCGTAAACCAATCCATTCTCCACTGTACCTCTGATGTAGCGAAGTATGTGCTTCATATCCGTCAATTGCACTCTTCGAGGGTCTAGCATGAACTGACTCAAAGAGTTGACTGCAAAGCTGATGTTTGATCAAGTGTTGACCAGATACATAAGTGATCTGATAAGCTGGCGGTACAAGGTAGGATCAAATCTGTCTAATCCTAATGCATCAATATTCCTCCAGTTGGAAACTAGAGGTATGGCCATAGGCTTGCAGTCATCCATCCTGAATCTCTTCAAGATATCTATTGCATACTTCCCCTATCCGATGAAGAAGCATCCATCTCTCTGCCAAACCTCCAATCCCAAAAAGTAATGCATCAGCCCAAGGTATTTCATCTCAAACTCTACTGCAAGGTTGGACTTACAGTCTCCAATCATCCTATCATCTCCTTTCAAAAAGAGATCATCCACATATAGGACCAGTATGAGAGGCACCTCACCTGTCAAGAAGTACAGGTTGTGGTTAGCCTCACTCCACTGAAATCCCATCTCTCGTAGATAGTTGTCAATCCTCGAGTACCATGCTCGAGGTGCCTGATTGAGTCAGTAAAGAGCTCGATGCAGTATGCATACATGTGTCTCCCTGTTCTCCACATCAAACCCCTCTGTTTGCTCAATATACACCTCCTCCTCTATCACTCAGTTGAGGAAGGCAGTCTTGATGTCCATCTGATGGACACGCCAACTCATCTCAGCTACTGGTGAGATAATGGTTAGAATAGAAGAATACCTAGAAACATGGGCAAAGGTATCCTCATAATCAATACCCTCCTTCTGTGAAAACCCATTTTCCATGAAGTGTGCCTTGTACTTATCCATGCTTCTGTTTGATGCATGCTTCACCTTATATATCCATTTGGATCCCACCACCTTTTTCCCTTGTGGCCTTGGCACAACTTCCCATACTTAATTTTTCATAATGGAGTCATACTCCTCAACCATAGCTTCCTACCACACATCAAGTTGTGCAGCCTCCCCGAAGCTGGAAGGTTCAGAGTTAATCAAATATGTCACCAATGCCATATAACTAAGCCTATCTGGTGGTACACTCCATCTAAAATATGTCTGTGAAGGATCTGCCTACCTGGAATCCTGCATTTTGGATCTAAACCACTTAGACCTTGGCCTAGTGTCAACCTGCTGTGACTGCTGGATATCCGTCTCTTGTTGCAGCTCATCCTTCAAGTTAATGAACGAAGGATCCTGTCCACCTGACTCCCTCTAAACACTAGAACCTATGCTCTGTGTATGTACCTGTACCTGTACATCTGGCTCCTCCAACTTGACTCTTGACTCCTGTGCTGGCTGATTCTTTGCTAGTAAGTCCATAGATCTTCGCAAGGACCTGTACTCATTGAACTGGACATCCCTTCTCACAATGATCCTCCTGCGAGTAGGAATGTAAAATCTATATGCCTTCGAAATCTAGGTGTAACCAACAAGTAACCTCTTCTCACCAAAAGGGTCCATCTTCTTCCTATTATCAACATGAACATGAAAATAGTAGACAGTGCCAAATATGTGAATGTGACTCACATCTGGCCTAGTTCTTGTGAAGACCTCCTCTGGTGTCTTCCTCTCCAAGGATGTGTGGGGACACCTGTTCTGAATGTATACTGCAATCCTATATGCCTCGGCCTAAAGGAATAGTGGTAATCCCTGATCAAATAGCATGGCCTTGGCTGCTCCAAACATAGTCCTGTTGTTTCGCTCTGTAGCTCCATTCTGTTGTGGGGTATGGGGAACAATGTGCTCCTTCTTGATTCCCTCAGCTGAACAACACTCAATGAACTCATTGGAAGTGTACTCACCCTCGTTGTTTGTCCTTAACAATCGAATATTATTTCCTATTTGGTTCTCCACAAGAGTATTGAACTCTTGGAACCTCTCAAATACCTCTGACTTGGCCTTCAAGAAATAAATCCAGGTTTTTCTGGAATAGTCATCAATGAAGGTTACGCAGTAACTGCAACCACTGAATGAATGGACACTCATAGGTACACATACATCTGAATACAAGTCCAAGGGCTCCTTAGAATTGTGCTCACTCTGTGGGAAAGGCTTCCTAATATTTTTTCGTAAAGCACAACCCTTGCAGTGGTTATGCTTTTCATCATGTACCTAAGGAACTCCAATGAATTCCTATCTCAGATGCTTCAGTGCTCCATGGTGTAAGCGTGTCATCCTCCTATGCCACAACTCACCCTGACTGCTATTTTTGCTGCTGACTAGAGCCTTTGCAAGCTCAAAGTGTAATCTGTACACTTTCCCTCTCCTTCTGCCAATCATTCGATCCAAGCTCCTATCTGACCCCTTGGGCCTGATATACACTCTATGGTCACAGAAATTCACCTGATATCCCTTGTCCTTCAGAGTGGAGACTGATATAAGGTTCATGGTTAGTCCTGGAACATATAACACATCAGCAAAACTGAGGGGTTTTCCAGACTCCCTCTCAAATGAAACAGTGCCAACTCCCTGCGCCCGATATCAAGCATCATCACCCAGTTCAACGTGGATCCCTGTTCCACCCTCCTGCAAGTCTTTGAAGAATATATTCTATCCAGTCATGTGACTAGATTCTCCACTGTCAATGTACCATATGCTCCTCCCTATGGTGCTTTCCATGTAAGCTATCAGGAAAAAATTCTCATCGAAGTTCCTGCTGAACTCATCCACCTCTGCAGATCCAGCCATATTTGTGTTACTCTTCTTCTTCTTGTCTGGGAACTTGGAGGAAAAGTGTCCCTGCTTGTGGTAGATAAAACACTTGACCTTTGATACGTCAAGGTTCTTCTTACCATCCTTCTTCCTCTTTGCTTTCCCCTTGCTCTTCCCTATAAGGCCTAGAGCCTCCTCATCCACAATCTGTGGGGCACTGCTAGATGAGCCTGACTCTTAACCCATGTCGGTCTCCTCCTACACAAAGTCATCCCATGGTATCTTCGAATCAGGGAGCTTCTCCCTAGCAACAACACCTTTGAAAAAGGTGTCCCATGGCTTAGAGAATCCATTGAGGGCTATCCGAACTAGCTCCTTATCCATTGTATTAGAGCCAACAACTTGAAGCTCATCCTTGATCTATGTGAGCCTTGTGAGATAAGGCACCACTCCTTCTCCCTTGGCCATCTTGGTGTTGCGCATCCTCTCTTGCAACACCATCTTTCAGTTCTCGTTCTTTCTTTGGTACATAATCTCCAAATCCATCCACATCTCCACCACGGTCTTCTTACCAGAAAGGTGACGGACTATATGTTCCTTCACTCCATCCATGATAATTAGGATGGCTTTGGAATCAATCTTCTTCTAAGGTGCTAAATCTGTCGGATCTCTGGGTGCAACCTTCGTGGATTCAATGTGCTCCTCTGCATCACTAACGTCCAAAATCCTTGTGATCCTTTCTTTCCATGTAGGAAATTTCTGAGCACCCTGGAGTCTATCCTCAACTCTCAACTGCACGGACATAGTGAAGTGTACATGTCAAGCCCTAGATTTGGATGTCTAGGTTTGTGTCTTCTTATAGATCTGCCCCCAATCTATCACTGCTGCTGCAAATCTATCAACTTTATCTCACCAGAGCTCGAATACCATGTAAATTTTCCTTTAATATTCAACTAGGGCTAAACAATGCATGCAAAATATTAACTGATAACCACACATGAATATCTTTTACAGTATGCAACGAAATATAAAAGTAAGAAATAAATCACAACATCACATCATGATATTGACACTATTATTTTGGTATGGAAACCCATGAAAAAACCCAAGATAGGAAAACCGGTGCAACAATCAGATATAGATTTTATTATGAGAAAATATGGAAGTTTTACAATCAGTGCAAATTCACCCAAACCTATTGAATGCAATACCCAACAGAATCACTGGGAAAATCCCAGCTAAACCTCAACAACCTCTTGTGTGATTGTATGACCCAGCTGTACAAAGCTCGATGATCTTGCTGCTTGCTCCTCTGTCTTCTCAGCTAAGTCCTCTATCTGACTTTCTCTCCCTGTCTGTATCCTATCTTTGTCGAAATACAAGTGTGTGTGTTCTCTCCACCAATTGATCGCTCTTCTATAACTTTAGGTAAAGCGAGAACCCTAATTTCACTTTCACTTTAACTAGTGGTAAAGAAAAACCCTAATTTCTTTCACTTTAACTAGTGGTTCACTAAAGTTAATTTAGATCACCTTAATTTATTTTCCAAAGTAAACTTAGGAAAAGTAAATTAAATACAACTGGTTTCCTAATTTAAGTCTTCTGCATGGAAGAACACATGCATGCACGAAGACCTTCCTTGTTGCTACTAGTTTAACAGTGTTGTAATCATTCTCTGTTGATTATCAATCATACTCTAATATTCTTTGCTGGGTTTTTATCCTCCAAATCAATGGATGGTTTTCCCAGGGTATATCATGTGTTTTATGGTTTGATTTATTTATGTCTTTGGATTATTGATGAGATTTATCTGCACTGTAACTGTGGATTAAAGTGTTAAACTTCAAGAATTTCCATTTTTATCAAACACTAACATGGTATTAGAGAAAGGGCTTGAAGGAGCTTAGTTTTTCCCATGAAAACTAAATCCCACGTGATCTTGAAGTATTGAGTAAATTCTTAGAGTGATGACATAAATCTCCATCCAATCATAAGACCGACTTGAAGGTGCTTCCAACTTCAACACATGGAAAATGAGGGTCTTAAAGAATTCAGAAGGAGAATGATCCATATGCCTACGTGACCTAAGTGAGTGAGTAGCCTCTACCCAATGTAGGGATAATTCAAGAGCAAGTCAACGTGCACCATTTTCATCACTTTTTAGGAGACAAATTTCATGGAGGCGCTTTGATCAATCCGTGAGGAATTAGACAAAATGGTTAAAATCCCACTTTCGAAATGGGATGATTTGTATAATTAATGAGAATATTCCAAAAATTTGCAACTGTGTGAGAGATACAATTAGGTATTTCAAGATGAAATTCTTAGAATTCATGTTATGGCCATTTTCCCAAAGTGGACGAATTGCTGGAACAACTGGGATATTTTTGGTTTGGATATTATCATTATTCAATGGATCTTGTGTGTAATGAGATCCTAATAGAGTTTACAACTCATTATGAGAATATTATGATGATCGTTGGAATAAGTTTTTCTGAAGAAGAGCATTCACTCCAGGTTGCATGGGATCTGGTATCTCCATGCAGAGATTCGCTACCTCATGCATGCACTCAAATTTGCAAAGGAGACCAAGAACGAGGGACCCCAGTAATATACACAAGAAAGAAAAGATCAAGAGTAATATATGTTTTTGAATGTTTTCATTACAGTCATATAGAGATTCATATTCCTGAGATTAGGAATTGTGAGCATATATGTTGATTATCTTTCATTTAATTGTAAATAAACAAACTTCATAAGATATGAATATAGTGCTGCAAGATTGTTTCATAAGATATGAATATAAAAGCATGCATGATTGTTTCATAAGATATGAACATATAGTTGCATGATTGTTTCATAAGACATGAATATAGAGCATGCATGATTGTTTTATAAATATGAATATAGAGTTGCATGATTGTTCATAAGATATTAATATAGAGCATACATGATTTTTTCATAAAGGTATGAATATAGAGTTGAATGATTGTTTCATAAGATATGAATATAGAGATGCATGATTATCATGAGATATGAATGTTGGGTTGCATGATTGATTCATGAGATATAAATGTTGGATTGCATGATTATTTGATTATTATATGCTTTTATAAAATCATATTTTGTTTCATTACAATCTATATTCATGTGATTATGAATGATGTTATGGTATAAACATGATTAATAACATATGTTACAATCTTTCTATTTTATTGGTAAATAAGAAAACTCATGTTAAGAAGAATAAGGGTTTGCATAAATCTTCATGAGATCTAAATATAAGACATATATATAACTACAAATCATTAGATGAAATATGAATGGGGTTATGCCGAAACATTGATTTAATGTGCACGTAACTATATGAACCACTGCAAATACATTGAGGTATCCATGTGATTGAAATTCATGAGATATGGTTATACTGAAACACTGGTTAAAATGTTTTGCATGTCAGTATGTGTTGTTTTTCATTTTATTAAAATGACTGGATTATGCAAGGTTGTTAATAACTTGATTGAATTTGGATTGTAGGGAAAAACTATATGTCCTAACCTACAAGAAAAATGATATGTATTGAATGAAGAGCAATTTCGATGGTTGATCCTAAAAGAGAATGGGATGTTGTGAAGCAAGACACTTGTTGTAGCAGATCGGGAGGTTCCTATGTATTAGGAATAATTCAAAAGGAAGCTCTGAACAATATTTAATAATCTTGTTATGAATCTTATGATTAGTGGTGTGGCAATCATGAGACAAATATTTTCCTCAGTTAAAGAGAATATGTAGTAAAAGAGCCTGAAGAGTTTCATGACGATGGGCTACAAATCCATGACCACACATATGAAGGTAAATATGAAATTTTATAATTCGTATTTCATATTTGGAGGATCTCAAGTCACTTGAGATATATTTGGTTAGTCACATGTCCCATTATATGTTATATGCTTTGCACTTTGTACATAGACATGTACAAATCATGTGTTGTGGTACCTACTTGGTAGAAGTGTATGTGGACTCAGATATGTCTTAGTCAGTAAAATAGAGTTTCATATATATATATGAAATATGACTAGTATAGTGATCAAGGAAGATCACATGTGTTTCTCTATATAGAGCATGTTGAGAAGAAACAAAGATTTTGAGGTTTCTAGTTAGTTATATTCGAGACATGGTACATATCCACAAATTAGTAGCATTGCCAAAATTCTTACTAAGACTCTTTTTCAGGTCAATCTTGGTATAGTATAGAAAAAACATCCTCCTGTTGAAGAGGGAGTATTGATGTGTCTTCACAAGAGGAAACAAATAAAGTCTACATCAGGTAGTCATAGTGGAATGACTAAGGCAACAAATTGCTGTGATACCTTGTTGAGAGAATCCACATGAGCGGAGACATAGTTCAAGTATTAGAAAATATTGATACTCAAGAAGAGTTATAGTCTAGACTATTAGAGAATAGTTAAACCTATTGGAGAGGTAGTTGGGGTGCTGCAGTATAAAGATAAGTATCACTGAGAAAGTGATTAGGCCTTAAAGAACATAATAGGGAATGGAAATATCATAGAGAACTTCTTCAGATAACAAAAGATTCAAGAAGTCAACAAATGTTGAAGAGCAAAAGAAAAGATGAGACTTTATTTCTGCATGTTATTACACATTTGTTATATAATGTTGTATGTGATGGATTTAAAATCCATAATTTCTATTTTAGAGAAACTTTATTCTAGATTGGATCCAGAAGATGCTACTATGTATAAGTAGCTAGTTGGTATTTGAGCAGACCTATTGTATTTTATTCTTACTACTAATTAGATGTTTGAGTACCTTTTGAGGTACATTAGAATAGTCTCTTTATTACATGACAGACCTATTATATGATTGTATTATCCAACTATTGTTTTAGCCTGAGATAAGAGAAGTATTTTGAGGCTAGTACTACAAAAACTAAGTGTATTGCGGTTAGTACTACAGAAGCAAGATGTATGGAAAAAAGTACTACATAAGAAAAATGTGTTTTGAAGATAGTACTACATACTGAGGAGTAGAGTAGGTTGAGAAGCTACCTACTAGGGTGGAAGGCTTGAGCCTAAAACTATTAGGTGTTAATAGTCAAGCTTTATGAATTACCTTATATGTGTGTTATGATAAAACACATTTGGGATGACGTTTTACTTAATTGAAGTCATGGTCATGTAAAATGAATTTCGACACATAGATACTAATCAGAATATTTCAAATTTGTGACAAGCCTCTATTTGTGACAAAGTTCTGGCACTTCTGAGATAAACTTGGTGTGGAAGGAAATTATTGGTATGGAAGAGATTGTGTCCCTCATTGAGAGGGAGTGTTAGATGTACAGTATCGGGAGTCATCCTCAATGAGACTTGTCGTGTCAAGTCCATAACTTATGTTGTATTAAGTTCAGATCATCTCCATGAGACTTGTTGTGTCAAGTACGAACCTTATGTTGTATTAAGTTCACTAACTTATTGTGTTAAGTTAAAGAGCTTGTGTTGTATCAAGATAGGAACTTGATCAAGTCCTATTCAAGAGAGATGTTTGTACTAGGATATTATGGTTAAGATCATGGACTTATGTTAAGGTCTGAGAATTGTGGTGTGTCAAGTCTATAAATTATGTTGTAGTAAGTTCACATGACTTATATGTAGTGTTAAATATCGAGGATATACTATGTGATGTATGGTTAGTCATGGTCAACAAGTGCTACAAGTATCCTTTAGGGATTAACTTCCCCTAAAGTGATTTACTTTAGCATGTGACTATATGACTTGGGGTAATACATATGATCATAGGGTTGAAATAATTATTATGAGTATGATATGATATAGATGATTTGTTAATGAAAAAACATTTGGTCCATGTAAATAAAATTAATATGAGCACAGAGATAGAGAGAGAATTCAAATTTCCATGTATGCCACTAAGTGAACTTGAATTGATAAGACATCAGTTTAGACGTATTAGTTATGATAAAACAAGTTCAGTTCATTAAGGAATCAACTCCTTAATTATGCAAGTGGTTGTTGGAGATGACACTAATGGAGAAGCACTAGGTACATTTAGTTCTATTTAGTTCAGTTTAGTTACATTTAGTTATGTTTAGTTCTATTTAGTTCAGTTCAGTTACATTTAGTTATGTTCATTTCTATTCAACTCAGTTCAGTTAAATTTATTTATGTTCAGTTACACTCAGTTCTATTTATTTACATTTAATTCCATTCAGTTTAGTTCAGTTCATTTAATTAACAACTTAATTAGAGACAGTTAAACTTAGTAATTTAATGGGGGGGGGGGGCATGGTTGAATATGTAACCGTGTTAACAACTTATTGAAGCATGAAAATATTTTCTACCTTCTTTGTATGACTGAATTGGGCTTGTTATTAAAGTGTTATGCACCTGGAAATACCATCAGAGTGTTCCATTTAATCTCTACTCTCTTGTGCTCTCAGAAAAAGTAAATTTTTATTGTGTTGTAATCGTTCTCTTCCAATTATCAATAATACTCTAAGATTGTTTTCTAGGTTTTTTATCTTCTGAATCAGTGGAGGGTTTTCCCAGGGTATTTGGATTATTGATGAAATCTGTTTCAACCGTAACTGTGGATTAAAGTTTAAGAATATCCATTTTTACTCAAACACTAACATTTACCTTATTGTATATGATGCATAGTGGCTCAGTTTGGAACTCTCCCTCAGGTTCTGCTTGAATCACATCCCAATCAATCACATAGTTATGATCATGTACACATTTTTTAACCAAAGAAACATGAAACAATTATGAGCTCTAGTATTAGTAGTGAATGAGATTCTATATGCAACTGGCCCTATTCTTTCCATCACTTCAAGGCCCACAATATCTTGGTGACAACTTTGAACAACTTCCAAGAATCAAGGAAATATTCCTTGGCCTCACTCTAATGTAAACACGATCCCCAACACTAAATTCTCTTTGCATTCTATTATTATCTGCACATCTTTTATATCTATCATGGGTTGCCTTAAAATTCTACCTGATTTTTGCAACATCTTGTTCCATTTCCTTAAGCAATCCTAAACCAAGTACAATTATGTTTACTAGATTATCCCATGCCATTGGTGTTATGCACTTTCTTCCATACAAAGCCTCAAATGGACTCATGCCCAATGAAGCCTGCTTCCCATTGTTATATGCAAATTATACCAAGGGTAAATAAGCTTTGCACTTTGATGGTTTTTCCATCACATACATGTGAAGAATGTCCTCCAGAACTTGGTTTATTTACTCTATTTTTCCATCTATTTGTGGATGGTAGGAAGTGCTAAAATTTAGTTGTGTACCTAAATCTACAAAAGGAATTTTCCAAAAATTAGAAGTAAATTGTGTATCATTGTATGAAATTATTGCCTTTGAAAATCCATGCATTCTAAGAATTTCCTTCATAAAAATATTTGCAATGGAATCTATTTTATATGTAGATTTGACTGATATAAAAGTGTGTTTATTTTGACAATTTATCCAGCACAACCATGATCGAATCATGTTGTTTCACAGTCGTTGGAAAACATGTAATGAAATCCATGGAAATTATTTCCCATTTCCATTCTAGAATTGGTAAAGGGTGCAACAAAATTGCTTGGTGTTTATGCTCAACTATTACTTGCTGGCATTTCATGCACTTAGAAATATACTCAATAATGTCTCTTTTCATCCCTAGCAAAAAATATTTCTTCTTGGATGTAGCAATTGTTTTTTGATATCCCGGGTGACCAGGATATGGTAGTTTATGGATTTCGTCTATACCACTGTTCCTCAAACTTGCCACATTTGAAATATAAACTTTTTTTTTATAAATAATAATTCCATCATCTTCCAAATAATAACCATCATATCTCCTTTGAAAGACTAACTGTTGTGATTTACCTATTATTTGCACATACAGTTAATCTTCAACAACATGATTTACAATATGTTGTCTTAGATCTTATTGAAAAGTATTGATGGATTCCACATGCATTTGTTGCACCCTCTTGCTGAGTGCATCAACCATTTTATTTTCTTTTCCTTTTATGTGTTTAATTTCAAATTCAAATTCATATAAAAATTCCAACCATCTAGGTTGCCTGAAATTTAATGTTGGTTGCTCAAATAAGTATTTCAGACCATAGTGGTTTGTTCTAAACTCATATTTTATTCCCATTAATTAGTGTCTCCAAATTTTCAAAGCATGCAATATGGTTGCAAGTTCCAAGTCATGGGTAGTATCATTTTTTTCATGCTACTTCAATTTATTATATTTATAACACACCACACAATTGTCTTGTATAAGAAATCCTCCAAGTCCCTATTTACATGCATCTATACACACCACAATGTCTCTTTCCAGGTCTACAATTTTCAGAATTGGAGCACTTGTGAGAATCTTTTCCAACAAATGGAATCTTTCTTCACATTTATGTGTCCATTCAAATTGTATTCCCTTCTTTTGCAAAGAAGTGTTTGGGTGTGCAACCTTGGTGAATCCTTCAATGGGCCTCCTATAATGACCAACACGTCCCATAAAATATCTCACATCTATTACATTCTTTGGAGTTGGTTAATTCATAATGGCTTCAATCTTTTCCAGAGCAACTGCTACTCCTTCCTCTAAAATAATGTGACCCAAATAATGAATCTTATTCTTTTTAAAGTCACGTTTTTTTAGTTTTGCATACAAATTATTCTCTCTTAGAAATTGAAAATCAATTGTCAAATGCTCTTCAGGTTCATCTTTTTTCTTAGAGTAATTATGATGTCATCTAGAAAAACAAGAAAAAAATTGTCCAAATACCTGCTGAAAACATGATTCATGAGACACATGAATATAAATTATGCATTAGTGAGACCAAATGGCACCACTACAAATTCATAGTGTCGAAACATTGTTCTAAGGGTTGTCCTGTGAATGTCTTCTTCCTTGATTCTCACTAGATGGTATTCAAACCTCAAGTAAAAATTTGAAAATACCTTTGCTCCTCTTATTTGAACAAAAAGATCAACAATTCGAGGAAATAGGTACTTGTTTTTCACTGTCACTTTATCCAGTTTCCTATAATCAATACATAACCTGAGTGTTCCATCTTTATTTTTCAAAAATAGTATTGGTGCTCCCAATGAAGACATACTTGACCTTATGTACTTCTTTTCTAATACTTCTTGCAATTGCATTTTTATCTCTAACAAATTTGGTGTATTCATTCTGTAAGGTGTCTTAAACAATAGTGTTGCTCTTGGCACAAGATCAATTGTGAAATCAGTGTACCTATTTGGAGGAAGTTCAGGAACTTCATCAGGAAACACATCCTTGAATTATTGCAACACATTATGGTCCTCCAACTTGGGGATTTAATTTTATGTTTTCTCCAAAACACGGGCTACATACAATTTGGACCCTTTTCTACAAAATTTATTGAATTATGGATGAAATATGCCTAACATAAGTTTCCTTTTAAATTCCTTTTATAACCCTTAGGTTTCCTTCATCATCAATGCATTCAAAATTTTTGTTGCAGCATTTAAGTTTATCTCTGTGTGCTTCCAACTAGTCCATTCCAATGAGAATGTTATATGAACCAAGTGTTAAATATTCAGGTTTGCACAAGTGGACAATCCACCCATTTCTAATGAAAATTTCTCCACCAACTCACTAACTTTTCTCTTGGGGTTTGTGTCTAATGGAACAACCATGATTTACTATGCTTGGTTTTTTTAAAATCACAAATCTCAACAAAATTAGGAATAATATAACTGTGAGTAGATTGAGGGACAATTAAAATAGAAATAGACTGCTTATAAATCTTACCTTCAACTTCAACCATACTTGATTGATGACCTGCTTGAAGGTCCTCTAATACAACATAAATCTTGGGGATTATCCTTGCCATTTGTCCCACAATTTAAACTTCTTGAATGCCATGAATTTTCTTTGCACTTCCATTCCTATCTGAGATAGTTTCTAAGAAAATGGTCGTTTCCACACCCTGTTATAGCTCAAAATGACATATATCTGCCTGGGACCACTTTCCCATGATTTCGTCGCATGTCGACACTTCATGAAAGTCACTGAAAAAACACCTAACTTGGAGGACCCATATCCAGAGTTTTGTAACTCTGTTTGACTGCTTCACTACACTGTTGGAAATTTATTTGATTCGTCTAAAACTTTCTAGAAGATACCAAAGTCTGAAAATTCCCAAAAGTACCCATGTGTTCCATAAATACATGACTATTTGCATTGCAACTCGCGTGTCATACATGACTATTTACATTGAAACCCATGTGTATCCCCTGAACATGCGAATGATCTCTCTGAAACCCGCGTGTTTGTCCTGTAGATGTAAAAAAATGAATTTTCTTGAAGTTTTGGTAGTTTGGGTGGTTATGGAACTGACACCTTCAGTTGTAACTACTTTGTCTTCGACCCTATCTCTTCATAAGCATATAAATAGAGGTAGGGAGGTCCATGAGAGGAGACTTGAAATTTTGCATTGTCATGTGGGAGGAATTGGGACTCTCTTTTCCCACACCTTTTCTCTAGAAGCGTTCTCCTTGTTTTGCAGAGCTTGGAGGCTGAGTTCCTTGGAGAAGAGAAGCAGCAAAAGCAGATCAAGATTTCGTGAGGTGCCCAACTTGAAGAGAAGGTATATTTGTACTTGTTTTCATGATTAATAAATATGTGATGTCCTTCTTCCCAAATTATTGTTCAATGTGTGATTGAATCTTTGTTTATGATCAGATGCTTATGTTAATCAAAATAATTTCTTATATTGTTTTGATTATCATTACTCTATATGTGGTCATATTGGTTTTTGGAAGGTAGAATTCGTTTTGCAGGTCTCTGGGAGCAAGAGGAGTAAGAGGAAGATTGGAGGGATTCTTGGATCAACCTTCATTTATCAAGGTATGAGCCATAGTTATCTCTGAAACTTGCTTATATATACTTGCAGAACTATAGGCATCTCTCTTTCAACCCCAGTATGGCATTAGAGGAAATTTCAACTCAAAATGGGCGTTTTAACCATAATTCAAATTCCATGTCATCTTGTGTTAGCCAATGAAATTGCTTTAAATTTGAAATACTGTATAGGTCTTCAACAATTTTTTAATATAAATTTGCGGATAGGTATCATAAAAAAACTACTTTTTTTTGTATTTTTGACATATCTCCCTGTGTTTTTACTCAAATTTCGATCGAGAGAGCTCCCTGGATGCAAAATTAAATTCCACGTCTAACGATTACCCACTCAGCATACTTTTGACGGACCCTGCTACCCCAAAAATAAGAAATATCTGAAAAAATGTGATGATGATTTCATCATCACACTTTTTCAAGTATTTCTTGTTTTTGGGGTAGCAAGGTCTGTCAGAAGTATGCTGAGTGCGTACGCGTTGGATGCAAAATTTAATTTCACATCCAATGAGCTCTCTCGATCGAAATTGGAGTAAACTAAAAAGGAGATATGTCGAAAATACAAATAGAAAAAGTAGTTTTTTTCTTTTCTTCCTCCAAAATTAATAAATATTATTTTATTATTTTTCTTAGGAGGCCCATATTGAGTTGAAATTTCCTCTAATGTTGATGGCCTCTTAAACCCTAGCCATAGGAAACTTTCCCCTACAACAGAACTAGCGACTCCGTTGGGGAGAGACTTTTCTGTTTGGGGTTTCTCTATCTTTCTTCTAGTCTTTTGTAAGTTTTCAGGTCCTTCTTGCGACTTAGGAACACCTTCTAAGTCCGATAGTACACTTCCCCTGCCTTCCTAAGGCAGTTTTGACATTTTTTGGAATTTTTCCCACCCATATGTGAGTTGCAGACTGAACAGTCGCGTGTTTGGTGTGTACACGCGACCTGCTATATTGTCAACCCATGTATGAAATGTGACTTGTCAATAGGAAAACCCACGTGTGCCCCTAAAAAAGTGTTTTTTTCCTCATTTTTTGTGGTTTTTTCTGCTGTTGTGGGTTGTTTGGTAGGTCTTTTGGGGTCCTCTGTAGGTGTATGACTCCAGGGAGTTAGTGTCATCCCCTTGGTTGTTCTTTATCTATGTGGTAAGTCTTTTTGTAGCATTAGGTTTTGTTCTTTGCTCATCCCCCCACCCCCTTTGCTTGTCTTGTCTTTTGGCTTATGTTTATGGTCAGCCTATGTCAGTGATCTTTGTCTAAGTTCAGAAGCTTGTTGTTGTTTGTTTCCTTCTTCTTTTGTTGGTTAAATTTACCATGCCTAAGTAGATTACTTGTGTTTTATGCAAGCCTTCCTTCCAAGTAGGGTTTATACCAACTTTAGGGCATTCTAGAGTCTGTTTGGTGGTTATATAGCAGAGTTCCTTTTGCTTTGTTCTTCTCATCTCCATACTTTTGTTTGTAGGTAGTTTTTCTATTGCATTTATAAAAGAAAAGGAAAAAGAACATATAGTTGTTTAATATGCATGTAGATTAGGGTTTTGTCTTTAATGCACTGCATATCATTATTTTTGAAAAGATAAAAAGAAATTGTTCTTTTGTGGATTTCAAGTTTCTATTTGAAAAGAAAGAGAATAGTTTTTACTTTTTGCTCATTTCTCTTTGCTTAGTCATTTTGTTTCAACTTTGAGTCAAAACGCCACATAAGTTTCATGCCATTTTCCTCTGACTAAAAACATCCTATTAAAAAGAACGATATAATTTAAAAATTATTAGTAAGTTTTCTTTTTTAGGCTCTGACACCAACTAGATTAGGATAGACTTGTGGATTAGGGAGTTTCAACTCTCCACAAGTATTTGATTTCAGATGTAGTTGGCCAATCACTAGGTAAATCCTCTTCTATGTTGATTGTATCTGGGAAGCTCCTCTCAAATGGGAGTTAAGCATGAAGATGCGTGAGGTCCTGGACTGAGGAGACAACCCTTCAATTCCTTGTTCGAGTGTAGACCAATACTTTTACGCATCTGGGGACTTCTATCAATACCACCTCTTGGGCCCTGTGCAATGTCGGTGTGGACAGGGTTTCGGGATTTTCTACCCTACCCATGTGTACGAATCAGGCTTGCAACTATCCCCCCAAACTCTTAGTATAGTTGTGATAGCATTTAGTCTCTTCGAGATCTAGAGTTCATACACAGGTATACCAGAAGGCTATTTCTGGTCTACCTTGGAAGGGCTTGGAAGGTAACCCTAGTAGAAGGTGTGGGAGGGCAGTTAGGTGATTCCTCCACTTGTGCCTAAGAAAATCTATAGGGACACCAAGTAAATGTATATCGAATTTCTTCTAGAAGGCATATCTTATACATGTTTGTCTGTTTGGATTTAGGAATTTTTTAGTGAGTGTTGTGTGGTTTGTCTGTAATTAGTTTGCATTTAGGTGTGTTCTTTGTACTTTTGGTTTCTTGTCGACCTCAGACTTTGTCTTATTGTTTGAAACTATGGATAACACCCCTGTGAACACCAATCAAGAGATCCCCATGCTGGGAACTCCTTGTATTATTCCTCTCATAGGGAATGTTGGTGTTCCTTTCATGGCCACCTTGAATCTACCTAGATTCACTCTAGGGCTATCGGTGTGGTTATTTTCCACTCCAATTGTCCTGAATTCTATTGATTCTTCTCAATTAAGCTCCTTATATTAAGGGCATCAAAACACTTCTTTCCCTTCACCTCTAGCTGCTTCTCCTCCTCCTTCTACCTCATGTGGTGAAAGTACTGATACTATTAACTGACAGTCTAAAATGAGTAAAAGAAGGATGAATAGAAAGAAGACACATAATAAAGGGGGCACCTGTTCAACCTCTGCAAGTCAAATTGAACCTCACCACCCAGCCTATGTCATTCATGCGGGGGGCACTTATCCAACCTCTGTAGGTCATGTTGGATATAATTACTCAACCTATACAAGTCAAGTTGATATTCACCATCTAGCCTCTGTTGATCATGTTGGTGGGATCCTGCCAACCTTTCCAGGTCACGATGGATCCAGTCACTCAACCTATATAGTTCATGTTGAGGGCACCCATTCAACCTATGATGTTCAAGTTGAACTTCCCCATCCAACCTATACAAGTCATGTTGGATCCATCCACCCAACCTCTAAAGTTCATGCTGGGGGAACACACTCAACTGCTGCAAAGCATGTTGATCCTAACCATTTCACCTCTGCTATTCATGTTGGTGGTGCCCATCCAACCTATGCAGGTCATGTTGGACCCAGTCTCTCAACCTTTTCAGGTCATGCTGGGGGTAGTCTCTCAGGCTCTATGGTTCATGCTGAAGACATTCTGTCAGCCAGTGTGAGTCATGTTGACAATGTTGAAAAGACTAACTGTTCAAAACATAAGCCCAAGTTTCATTGTAAGATTTGTGAGGGATACCACCTTACTTATAAATTCCCTTCCATTTCGGAAATACGAAGAGGTTGGTTTCATGGTCATCCCATTTTTGAACATCCTGAAGTTTTTCAACAACCAACTTCTCTTAGTCAGGTTGGACCCAGTCACCTAGCCTCTGGTGGTAATGCTAGGGGAAACTCTCAGCCTCTGTAGGTCATGGTGAGAGAAAATAGTCAACCACTTCTAGTCATGTTGACAACGTTGAGAAAACTGGTCATTTGAAGTGTCAACTTAAGTTCCCTTGTAAGCTATGCAAGGGAGATCATCTTACTCACCAATGCCCTGCAATCGTAAAGGTGTGAAGAGTGTGGTCCGAGACTCAATAATTCCCTTCTCTTGAACAACCTACAGTTTCTCAACCATATACTCATCCTTTGGTTGATCAAGTAGTTGAACCAACCTCATATTTGGTCGAGTGATCCTTATGTGATTGAACTGATGTCATATTTGGTTGATCCCACTCTCCCTTTGGAGAGTGACTTTCATGAAGCGGTTGAATCGATTCCATTATCGATCAATCCCACTCTTCTTTTGGACATTGATGTGTCTGTTAGTCACACTTTCTTCACTGCCAGTTTAGAACTTACTGAACAAGGGGGCATTGAACTTGTTTCGAATGAACCCCCACCAAGCTCTCGGATTGCTTCCTTTGATTTGTATAGCCTAGTTGAGCCGCACCTTCCTTTTGATATACCTTTTTAGATAAAGGTCAAATTTGAACAATACAAGATTGCTCGTTGTATTATTGATGAAGGAGCCTTAGTTAGTATCTTTTCTTCCCATGCTTGGCGAGGCATGGGATTTCCTATTCTTGTGTCGACAGATAGTCAATTACTAGATTTTGATAGAAGAACTGAAGAACTAGTATAGCCTTGGGAATTCTTGCTCAAACACCTGTTACTTTGGGTGGGAAGATCATCTTAGTTGACTTCATGGTGATAGAAGACCCCTTGGACTTCAATATTCTCCTCGGACGTGATTATGTCTATGCCATGCAAGCTGTGGTGTCAACATTCTTTCATGTGATGTACTTTAATCATGGTGAAGAAATTGTCACTATCGATCAGTTCGATTTTCTTGATTCGTCTCCTGACCCAAATAGAGACCAAGTCTTTCCTTTCTTGATTCCTAGTGTTTCTATAGACACTGCCCCACCACAAGTGAGATATGTGGCTTCATGTCCTTTGCATTCAATTTCTACTAAGAAACAACCTCTGTTTTCAAGCTTACCTTCTCGGGACTTGGTCCCAATAGTTGACCAGGTGAGTCAACCTATACATACCATGGGGCCTTCTCTCCACTCTGTCATTCTGTTTGAAATTTTAGACATGTGTCCTATCTCGGGTGATCTCCTCCCTTCAGATGAAGTCTTCCTAGAGTCTTTGATACAGTCTGACCTTCTTATGGATGTGGGTTCAGTTGTGACTAAGTCTAACCCTGATTTTCCTAGTAATCCCAATATTGCCATGGATTGGTATTTTTATGTTGGTTTTGTTGAGTCTTTTGACTCTCCCATCAAACAAGAAGCTAGTGATCTTGATGAGTTGGATTTTTCTTATAGATTTGTCAACTCCTGTGATACTAAGTTTTTTCTTGCAGACTCTAGCTCCCTTATTGATAATTTCTTTTCTTTTGAGGTTGATCTTATTGATCATAAACCCTAGGATATTGGCACTATAGAGTCCTCTTTCATTGATTCTTCCTTGACTATACCTTTTGTAGGAGATAGCAAAGTCGTATGTGTTTCTTCCAAAGTGACCTACATCATATCTTTTCTTTTGAATATGATCCTGATGTTGTCATTTCTTGGAGACACAATTCTTAGTTGGATTCACAACTATTTACTACCCTTGTCTTGTTGTTCAAGTTGTAATTGGATTTTCATGTGCCCTTCTTGCGCTTATGAACCTGATGTCGTCTTGCACGCTTTTAGCTCGTTGTATAAGCCCTCATCTTTTCTCTCATCGTCGCTCAGCCTTGTATCATTTTTCCTTTGCAACTTGACACCTTTTAACTTAAGGAGACATTCCTTGAGTGTCATTATCCTACTCATGTTCCTTGCATTATGCATAGGTTTGTTCCTTGTGTGTGGAACTAGTTTCTCCTACCTACGACATTCGTCTCCTCGCATTTACAGAATTCTTTCTTCTCTCCTTCGAGCTCGTTAAAAATAGTAAGGAGGCTGTGATGTGACTTTTTCGGACTCATTAAAAATTCATGGGAAAGATATGGAGGTTTCTTTAGGCCCAGGTTTAACTCCTCAAAATAGACTTAACTGCCGAGTAAACTTGTCCGTTCAGTCTCGTTAAGAATATGTGAATGGGAATCCACATTGGTGGTAGGTTATTGGTTTTTCAGACCATGTGGAATAATACGAAAATGATACACCCTCTTTTCTTCGGAATTGAGAAGAGTATTCTCAGGTATAGGTTTATCACTTTTATGGACCTGAGGGACTAAAATTAATGAAAAGGAGCACCCGGTATGAGCTTAGTTTTCTCTTTTTTGTGCTCTAGACCTAAATGGGGAAAATATTATGAGCGTACTTTATGTCTTTGTCATGCTCGTTAAACCCTAAAGAACAAAGCATATAGTTTACTGTTGTAAGCTCCATTTCAGCTCATATCCAAATGGATATTTTCGAGTGATATTTCCTTCCTTCACACTCATAAAACTCAGGCTATATGCTGCTTTTGATGGTGTGTTGGGTAGGTGTTAATTTAACCTTTTTTGGACCTCCTTGACTAAGTACAAAAAATGTGTGCCTTACTTCTTCGAAAGCTAAGGGAGTTCTTCTGTGGTTTTTTTTATACTTTTCCAGCCTCAAGAGACTAAATTGGATGAAAATGTTCCCCCCTTGGAGTCTTCTTTGGAGTTTTCAAACTCTCTAAACTCTGAAAACACCAACGAGCATGTACTAGTTCAAGATTGTAAAATCCAAGAATCAATGCTTTATCAAGCATTCTTCTGTCTCTTCTTTGAGATTGTAAAAAATGAATAAGGTCCCGAGTTGGCTTTCTTGGACTCATTAAACCTTTACAAGAAAGAGGGGAAGGGAATTTCACTCACATGTATTTTACACCATGGAAATAAGTCTTGTCTCCTTGAACAAAGCACCAGTTTTGAGTCTATCAATAGTTGGGTCCTAGTATTTTGACCTTATCCTGATTCAAAGTTTCTTAATCCTCTAGTTGGATTCTTTTCCAATTTTATGGGGAATTTGTTAATGTATCCTACATTACAGATTTGTGTCGTTTGGTCCTTTTATGTCAAAATTTTCCTAAGTCACTTTTGTTTCATGTTCATTGTTCAAGGATTAAACCTTTGTCATCCATTCTACATTTTCCTCGACCTTTTGTGTCAGCCATTCCCTCGTATCAGTTCATTACATCATGTCTTTGGCGGTCCTTTTCATGAAATTCAGTACCAATTCCGGATCCAATTAGTCTCTGACTTACATCATGTTAGATGATGAAGGATGCCTTAATTCCTTCCTACTAACGGATCTCTTCCTATCTATTGCAATGCATATTACTCTGGGAATGAGATTTAGATTTTTATGACAGTACCTTGGGGATTGCAGTCATCAGTGGCAATTTCCCTCACTATTGAGTAGTGGGAATACCTTACTGTCTCCTACTCGATGGATTCTTCAAGTGTTTGACTTCAATTCCTTGTATTCACACTTTTTAGAATGTACTAGGTACCTTGGGGACCATTTTCATTAATGGTGGTTTCCCTCACATTTGTTAAAGGTTCTCATCATTGACCAGTAATCAAACTGTTTCCTCCATGTTCGACTACAACTCTTTTATTCACATGGGTAGGATTCATACCTTTTGGGTGGTTTGGATTGAAGAACTTGGGATGACAGTAGCATCGTCATATATTTCTATTGCCCAAGCTGCACAAGACCTTGTTATAATTCATATGACATTTTACTAAGACATAGATCCACCTTGTATTCTTGTGGCGATGATCAATTATAGAGCATGGATCCACCTTGTTCATTTGTAGCCATGACTCCTTTAGATTTGATATGGTACCTTTTTTCATATTGAGCGACCATGATAGTTTCATTAGTTATACATATGTTGGATACTCCTATATCTTTATAGCGATGTTTTGTATATGGACTTGTATGTCCCAGAGATCAGTTTTGTTTGACATTTATCTCTCTTTCAGGTACCTCTGTTTGAGCCTTTTGATCTTGGATTCTCTGCTCTCTCCATACTTAGTTGTTTCCTTTATAATATATTTTAGCTATCATATATTTCTCTAACCTCATACATTAGGGGGCATCTTTTATAGCTCAAAAATGACACATCTCTGCCTGTGACCACTTTCCCATGATTCTGTCGCATGTCAAACTTCATGAAATTCACTGAAAAAACACCTAACTTGGAGGACCCATATTTTGAGTTTTGTAACTTTGTTTGACCTCTTCTCTAAACCGTTGGAAAGGTATTTTAGTTATCTAAAACTTTATAGAATACACCAAATTTCTAAAATGCCTATAATTACCCTAAAAATGATATTTTTATGTACACGTGAGCTTCCTTAAGGAAACCCGCATGTTGCACGCGACTTGTCTACATAATACCCATGTGTTCCCTAAATACACAACTATTTGAATTGAAACCCACATGTCATATGTAACTATTTGCATTAAAACCCACCTTTATCTCCTGAACACGCGACTGATGTCTCTGAAACCTGTGTGTTCGTCCTGTAGATGTCAAAACAATAAGTTTCTCAAAGTTTGGGTGGTTATGCAACTGAATCCTTCAATTGTAAATACTTTGTCTTCAACCCTATCTCTTCATAAGAATATAAATATAGGTAGGGAGGTCCATGAGAGGTGACTTGAACTTTTTCATTGTCATGCTAGAGGAATTGGGACACTCTTTTCCCTCACCTTTTCCCTAGAAGTGTTCTCCTTGTGTTGCAGAGCTTTGAGGCTGAGTTCCTTGGAGAAGAGAAGCAACAGAACTAGATCAATATTTTGTAAGGTGCCCAACTTGAAGAGAAGGTATATTTGTACTTGTTTTCATGATTAATAAAGATGTGATGTCCTTGTTCTTCCGAAATTATTGTTCAATGTGTGATTGAATCTTTGTTTATGATCGAATGCTTATGTTAATCAGAATAGTTTCTTATATTTTTTTGATTATCATTACTTTATATGTGGTCATATTGGTTTGAGAAAGGTATAATTCGTTTTGCAGGTCTCTTGGAGCAAGAGGAGCAAGAGGAAGATTGAAGGGATGCTTGGATAAACCTTCATTTTTCAAGGTATGAGCCATAGTTATCTCTGAAACTTGCTTATATATACTTGCAAAACTATATGCATCTCTCTTTCAACCCTAGTATGTTGTTGGCCTCTTAAACCCTAGCCATAGGAAACTTTCCTCTACAACACACCCCCATAATTAAAGTGGTTGTCTTTGTTCACTTGGATCTCTTGGATCTCTTGGCATATCTCCCATCATCTTAGCTAGATTTATCACAACTCATGGTGGATCCCTTGGTTGATTCCTGAAATGAGGAGGCTTGAACCCCTTCTTCATTTGGCCAAACTTCTCATTTCTCTTGTCCTTAGATTCCTTATCTAAATTTGGATTTGTTTTTATTTTATCATAGCAATACTTATCCTTCTTTACAGTCTCATATAGATTTTCAGGCTCATAAAACTCAATTTTATCTTTATAAGATTGAGGAAGACAACTTAGAAACCACTGCATTTTCACTTTGTCATTCCTTGTGTACTTGAAATATCTTATTCGCTTCAAGTATTTGTTTGCATATTCAACTCATGGAATTATTTATTTTTTCAATCATAGTATCTATCAAAAAGGTACTTTTTCTTGAAGTACTTCTTGAAATTCTTCCACGTATCTTTCCTTTCATTGATCTTATTCATTTTCCTAAGGTGATCCCATCATATAGATGCCCTTCCATTAATATAGAATATGTATACTCTTGCTTTCATATTTTCTGAGTAGTGTTGGACATGAAAATACTTCATCATCCCAAGAAGCCAAGCCTCATCTTCTTGACTAGATTTTATCTCACCATGAAATGTAGGAGGTTTGGCCTTCGTAAATTCTACATGTAATTTTTTCTTTGAAGTCCTTTTCCTATTCTTCCTCTGAGATGAATAGCTTGATCCATCAGTAGAATAGTTAGAGTCATATGACTCATTAGAAGAGAATTACAGAGTATATGACCTCCCTCTAGGATCTCTTCTTAAACAATGGGACCTCTTGTGAGTGTTCCTCCTTGAGCTATCCCTACACTTTTCTTGATTTCCTTAGTGATTCCCAGAGTTAATATTCCTCTAAATATTTGTTGAACTTTGAAGCATAGTTGCATTTATATTATTCTATTATTTGTGAGCTCTAATTAGACTTTCATTGTCTACTCTACAACTTTGCATTCCCACCATTAGGATCCTCATGGTTTATGCAATGTTTTGTGGAGTCACATGGTTTCTCCTACCATTTGATTACTTCTATGCATTTTCATTCTTCATATTCTCTCCCATTTCATTTGTCTCAGCCTCATAAGGATCCTATGCATCAGCCATGATGATGACCTTGTTGGACCAACCAATACCAAAGGTTTCAAAACTGAATTATATTGAATGATGAGCTTTTCATTGTGTTTGACATAAATATGAATATGCAAAAGTGTTAATGTAAACACAATTGTTTGATTTAGTAAATACTCATAAAATAAAATAAAACAAATTTTATATATTCTGGAAAATATCCATATTGACATTTTTTGCCAAATTATGAATATCAACATTTTTTCTATAGGTGAATTTAATCCCAAAGAACAACTTCAGAAACCTTCAGAAGATCATTTATAGAGAACCATAATAGCTTCTCTATTGGATTAGATATTCGGTATAATGAGGATCACTCAACAATATTCAATTTCCTCATTGGATGCTCCAATCATCTTTTATAAATTTCTGAAATTTACTACGTTTTCTCTTTTTCTATGTTTTGCAGACTTAAAATTTTTCAGTTCTATAGCATCCACCCTTACTCCAAAACCTGCTTAGCTTTATGTTTCTCTAATTTCCGTGGTTGAACCACAAAACCAAATTTTTCAATTTTATTTTTAAAGAATGGGGCTCAAGGAGGATTTCCCTTTTCCAGTGCCGTTACAGGGCATGTCGAGGGTAAAGCCCTCAATTTTTTTTGGGTAAATTCTTCCATTTTGCGCAATTTGGAACATGAGTTCATGATCATTTTTATGCTAATGTGGCATGGGTACTGACGTGGCTTGACATGTACCTATTAAGTCATAGAACATGTATGAACCATCACTCCATGGCATCCATGTCACCCTTCTTCAACTATCTAGGCACAATACCACTTGACCTTGGGTCAGAACGTGTCAACAATTTTCTCCTTTACCACAAGTAGTAACATCCCCTCACGAGATTGGTTTTAAAAATTTGCTTGGGGAGGAATTGTTAATTAAAAATTGACACATGTCTTGGGTGGTTTTCATCCCAATGTTCGCTCACCTCATTTTATCTAGTGGAAACTTTACTGGTGCACGATAAGCATTGGTCGTCGATCTTATCTTTTATCCAATGGTCGGATCTCTATTTTATGTTATTATCATATGTGCATGTTTCTTGTGTGTTATTGATTGCAACCATTGATCTTCCATAAGATTTGACTGTCATATCTATTCTTTCCTCCACACTCCACCATATGCAGTCACTTCTGTGTGGCCTCGTTGTGGTAGGCCCACACCATTCCTTCCACCCATGTGGATCCCCCAAGTGGAATGCTTGGGTCCCATTATATAAATTTGTGTCTTCTCCATCATTTAGAAGAACGCGAATTTCATATAACCATTTTCCACTGTGGACCAACAAATTTCAAGGATTTTCCTCAACCAGTCTACCTCTCCCATTGGTAAACCACATATCTAGCCTACGATTTTTCTAGGATACCATCCAACGATTAAACCACAAGTTTTCTCATAGGGGTATTTCATCTGCAACTCATATTATGTTAGCAACTATCCATTTTCATCCCATACATATTTGGTATTGCAACCATAAGATCTTATACCACTCTATAATGTCCCCATACCTTAATCTGATCAACATGAGGGGACATTACACTAATACGAGCTTCTAAATTCTACCCATAACCATGATTATGAATTCATGATAGTATAAACATGTGTAAATGAAAATATACAATGTAAACAAACTTGATCCACACACATAACATGTTTATATAAGAAAAAATATTACATACATCAAATAAACATTGCAGATTCAAACCAAAAAGAGAATACTTAACTTTAATAAAGAATATCCAAACAAATGGCTATGTAAGAGCTATTTTTCACCCAATCATAGTTACTATGTATAGTATATACTCTTTTTAATGATAGGAAACCCCCAAGATGGGTTATGAGGCCACCAGGGTGAAGGGAACACCTACAAGATTCTATCACTCAACCCACAACTCTGCTCTCTATGCTTATCCAAAAAATCATACAAAGCTCCATAAAGTTCTCACTCAAAAATCATAGCCATGGAACTCCTTCCAATAACCCCACACAACTCAAGGAAGGCATTTTGTTGTAATCTCATAGATCACATAAGGTTACCAATAATACACATAAGAGTCATATAAACATACAGAAACAAGAGACAAGAACAAGTAATGGAATAACATATTATATTATAGAATCACATGATGGTCCATACATATTTCAAAACTAAACCAAGTTCTTAACTAGCTCAACAACCTATTATATATGATTTACAAAATGGTTATGCGTAACTACTTGTCAGTTCGTTCAACGGACACAATCTTTGGAGGCCGAACTAACTCTGATTAGTTGGTTAAGTTGACTAGTCGTCTGACCGACTAGCTCCTCCAACATCTCCCCCAGGAACAAAATTTTTCTTCATCCTGAAGAAACAGGGGAAGTACTCAAAAATATGCTTGTCTGAAGTAGTTACTATGTTTTGCTTTTGTCTTCATGGGTTGTGTAAACAAATGGATGGCCGTTTCTAAACACATAATTCTACAATAGCTTCTGCTTTGATGGCCAGTTGGTGTTGAAACTCTGACCAACTGCGTAGAGCGTTTTGGATATCGATGGTCAAGGTTTTGAGGCTTGATAGAGTTGACATATTTTGTTGAATGGAACAGTATATTATGTTTTCCAATTCAAGTCCCAGCGACTAAGCCTTTTCATCTGTTTTATCTAACAATCTTTTCATTTGTGGGAAGATCTTGTCGAGTGTTCTGATTCTTGGAAGTGCTTGGGTCTTCCATTGATGCGCTTGTTTTTCTAACTTTTATAGCTTTGTTGCTTCTAATATGATATGGTCCTGGATTTTTCTTCTCATGGCTTTCTCTAGACCTTGTTGTTTTTGTAAGTTCTGGATGTGCTCGCGGGTCTGTCGAGCCTGCTCGAATACTTGTCCATAGTAGGTGTACCAACTTCATAGGACTTCTTCCATGGTGACAGACTATTCTAAGTGGTCCTATAGTACCTTATGTGCCTCGAAAAATGTTGTGTACTGCTGCCTTAGTAGGACATAAGTTTCTTCCTTTTGCTCGTCTCTCTTAATTTGCAACTGTGTTTGTAGGTTTGACACAACACTTTCAAACAATTGGTATGATTTTTCCAATGGTTTTTCGGTGTCGGCCTCAGCTGTCCCTGGTATCACTATTTGTGTCAAAGTCCTACATTTAGTCAAGAGTTCGACTTGTTTTGTTTTCATTTTTTCAATTCTTTCTTTTTTTGTTCGATTTCTGGTTGATGCTTCTTTGGTTATTTCTTCCAGAAGTCTATCTAGCTCTCCATCTCTTATATTTGGTGTTTCAACTGTAGAAGTTGATCCCAGTTGATGAAGGTGGATAGTTGTTAGTGTTTGTTGTTTCTGTTGTTCTCATTTTTTCTTCTTCTCTTTTCTCTTACTCTTATGCTTCGACTTATGGACCACTTCTGATCCTGTCGGTACTGATGTTGGCTGCTGCTATGGATTTTGTTCTTCTTCAGTCGTTGGATTCTCAGTCTACTGAAATTCTGCTGTGGTAGGATTAAATTGTTGGGTTTCTAGGATGGGGTGTGTGGTTGTTTGTGCTTATATTGGTAGAAACGATGGTGGTTCTGGATTGTCATGAGACTTTAGTTCTGGTGGTGGGGGTGATGATGAATGGTATGGATTTAGAGGGGTGGTCGAAAGATTTGTCGGTATGGAGTCTTCGACTTCTGTTTGGGTTTTGACAAGATTTTCGATTCCTTCATCTTCCATGAGGTTGTCAATTTCGACATCTAAGGCTGCTTGGTTAACTTTGAGGGAAAGTAGTCCCCTCCCTTCCTCATTGGCTAGACGTTTTTGGAATGTTGGTGTAAATGATGAAATGTGGGTTGCGACTACGGTGGATGTCGGGTAGGGGTTGCGAATGTATGATGATTTGATAAGTCCTATGACTAATGGTGGTGATGAAGCTTGTGGAATGAGGCTTTGTCGGATAGAGCTTGACTCGAAAAGTTTGTGGGTGGTGTTGATTTACCGATATTTAAGGAACATATTTGGCAAACTATTGATAAATTGTTGAAGTTCAACATCTTTATCATTTTTTTCCTTAAGGGTTCCAGGGATAATCTCCTTGTATCTTGGTGATATGGCCACGGTCGACTCTAGTGTTATTCTAGTCAGAGTAGGTCTTGGTGAGTCTAGGGTAAAATCAATAGAAAATATTGTGGGTGGGGTATCAGTTCTTACCTTCTTCAGCTTGCCTTGTTTTGCTCCTGAATCGACAAACTGCTTGAATTGGGTCTCGACTGATACCCTGTTTTTATTAGCATTCTCTAGAATGTCAGCAGTGGTAGCCAGGAGTTCTTCCTCATCTTTCGACTCCTCTGATAGGATAAGTTTATGTTTCCCCTTCCCTTTTCCCTGATTTCCTTTTTTTTTCCTTGAGGTTGCTATTTCCCTAGCTATTTTCCTCAAATTTTCTTTTGTCATAGCATACTCTGGGTTGGATGATTGACTATCTTCCCCTATCTGTTCTTGTCCTTTTTCTTGTTGTTGAGTCGGGATGATAATGTTTTTCTCTGTCGATGTGACTGCCTATTGTTCAGTCGGTGCATTTTCAATTTGGAGGGGTTTTTTCCCCTCTCTTGGAGTGTCCCCTGAGGTGAAAGTACTAATATGAAGGTTGACTTTGTAGTCTTCATCCTTCTCTTGGTCGATCAATGACTCTATAATGACTTAATTATTTTCTTTTGTAGCCTCCGGTATGGGGATGTTGATTTTGGTCTGCTTGACCAACTCTGTGAAGATATCCTTGACTGTTGGATAATAGTCGAGTGTCTTTGCCTTTGATGTAGACCCTTGTTCATGCCATACTATGTGGTTGATTTCTAGTTGGATGTGTGCTGAAGGGGGAAGACATCTTCAGATGTTTTGAGGCACCCTCCATTTGGCTGTTTGGATTTTTAGGTTTTGAAACCAGTGTTCCAAGAATACTTTGCTTTCTTCATGTTCTAATGGGGTTCTAGCCATTGAAAACGGCTTGAAGCGCCACATATGAAACCTGGTCGGGTCCAAGAATTTTTTATGCTCAACTGGACATAAGTGGTACATAGTTATCCATATTAAGAGTGATGGGAATCTAATTATTGCACCTGATTCCTGGCACTTCTCGTAGATGGATTTGAGTATGTCGGCCATGTATTGGGCCCAATGGTATACCTTTCCTGTGCTTGATATGTAGTTGAATGCTTCCAGCATGTCAAGATTCAAGTCGAGCTGCGTCTTGTGACAATTAGGCCGGTGGACACGATTTTGGTCACCATTTTGGGTGTGGTGTCTTGGACTTGCCCTATCATTAACCCCTTTGAGTTCTTCCATGTTGGTGTTCTTGTTAGTATTTTGACTAACCCTTCCCTGATGCCTACAGGAACAGGGTCTCCTTTGTTGGACAACCCAGTGAGTTTATAAATGGTTTCAGTCGATATTTACACCGGTGCATCGAAGTAAAACTTCCCATTGTGGTACCGGATGATTATGAATATAACAATGGTTTCCTTTGTTCCTTCAAAACTTGCCATTAGTGGTGCATTCATAAAGTTCATAATGGTGATATTATTTACCTTCTGTGCTTCCTCTGTCATTTTTTACTTACTCTGGTAAGCCCATTCTTTGATTTCTTCCCAATGTTTCGCCCACGAACCTTCCCGCACTTTCGCATTTTTAATGTTTCTCAATCGTTTTACTAGTGGAATTACGACAGATTCCAACTCTTTTACTTTGGTTTTCATGGCTCTAGTTTTTTTGGGGGCCATTTTGTTGGTTGTTTGTTCGGTTCTCTTGGTAGTTGATTTTCTCAAGGGGTTCTAGTAATTCTATCGCGCTAGATCTTGATGAAACAGTATGTGATTTTCAATTGGCATAGTATTTATAGACAGAGCGGATGGCAATTTTGTTGATGGTGTTATTAATGGTGGATTTGATGGTAAATGATTCTCTAATGAAGGCTGAGTTAATACATTCTGGTTTCGACGCTCCCTTTGACTGTAGTCATGATGAGTTAATTTGATGTTTTGGTCCTCTTGTCGATGATGAAGGTAGGGTTGATTTGTGGTATGTCGATGGTAAAAATGTCGATTATTGTTGAATGATCTACTATGCCCGTCGAAGTTCATTTTGTTTTGTCTTGATTCTTGTTGGGGTTTTAGGTTTTTTTCTTTTTATAGGTTTTTGTAATAGTTCTAAAACCATTTTTCTTTTTCATTTTTAAAAAAAAATTTGGTACTGTTTTAGTCGGCCATCGTTTACCAGCTTCCAAAATACTATTCGCTATAATGTTCTCAGTTGAAATGATCCATTGGAATTGATTTCTTCGATAATATATGGTCCCATCCATTTTGTGTGTAAATTTTTAGGTTTTCCTTTCACCCGAATGTTGTATAGTAATGCAAGGTCTCCAACCAACAAATTCTTGTTTTTGATGTTTTGGTTGTGCCAAGCCTTCTATTGTTGCTTCTAAATTTCTTGATGTTGTATAGCAAGCAGTCGATGTTCTTCTAGTTTGGCTAATTGAATTAGTCGATCCTCTCTTGCTTCTTCAACATTGATATGTAGGATGTCGGCTATCACCGGTGTCTGCTGTCGAAAATGTAAAGGAACGACTGCTTCTTGACTGTAGACTAGTCGAAAGGGTGTTTGGTCAGTCGAGCATTTATATGCTAATCTGTATACCCATAGTACGGCAGGTATTTTCTCATCCTAGTCATCTTTGTCGGTATTGCAGATTTTTGTTAGACCCTTTGTCAGTGTTTTGTTGAATGATTCTATTGCTTCGTTCCACTGAGGGTGATAGGCTGTGCTTCGTTGATGGTCGATTTTGAGCTGTTCTATCTATGATGTAATTGTTTTATTGATGAAATTTGAGACTTGGTCACTAATTAAGGTTATAGGACAGCCAAAACTAGTGATAATGTTTTCATATATGAATTTGGCAGCTACTTCACTAGAGTAGGTTTCGACAGGTTCTGCTTCTCACATTTAGTGACATATTTAACTGTTGTTATGATGTACCTTGAGCCTTTCCCTTTTTCTTGGATTAGTGTTAGATTTTTAACATTAAGATAGCATTATTAGGATCTTTAATTGAGAGAATAACAAGCACAACAATCAAACACAAGAGATAATGAACATAGTGTTTTTCCTTGTGGAAACCATAATTGGAGAAAACCCTACAACTTCCTCAGAGATAGAATCAAGACCAAAATAGAAAAGACCAAAACATTAAGATGATCTCCTGACAGCAGTAACCTTCTTTCTATCTAGCCCCAGTGTCTTCTCCTTCCTCAACTATGCGCTACACTTGAGTGTGTATTAGATGTGTGTTAAATAGAGAGGTCACCTCTCTATTTATACTGCTTCCCGGTATGACTAAAACCCTACTAGGGCTGACTTCACTAGGTGAGTCTAATAACCCTAGTGCCTCAAAATTGTGGGTACTTTAAACCTTAGACAATAGGATGGTTACCCACAATGACTTGACATGACTTATTTACATTATAGATCCTCCCGATCGGAACATTGGGGCATGACATCATGACTCAATTACATTACAGACACATCCTGGAATAAACATCAGGGTACAAGACATAAGATACATAGATGAATACATTCTGAAGTTACAAATACATCAACACTCCCTCTTAACTAGGAAGGTATTATTTCGACACAATTTTTAGCACTGGTCTTCTTCTTTGTATCGACTGGATCATCTCGTTATCTTCATCTTCAAGTCTTCTTCGTCTTCAATTCTTCTTCATCTTCAAGTCTTCTTCATCTTTGAGTCTTCAAGTCATCTTCTTCTTCAAGTCTTCTTCATCACAGGATCTGCATCATCACGACTACTGGATCATCACTGCTGGATCATCATCACATCTGGATCATCACTTGATCTGGATCGTCATCAAGTCTGGATCATCATCATATCTAGATCATCACTTGATCTGGATAATCATCAAGTCTGGATCATCATCACATCTGGATCATCACTTGATCTAGATCCTCATCAAGTCTAGATCATCATCACGTCTGGATCATCATCAAGTATGGATCATCATCACATTCTATCTCAGAATGGTGCTATCTCAATTCTTCTCATCACAGGAAGTTCTACAGAGTCAATCCTGTAGGCCTACCCTTCATGTAGGTCTTCATCAGTGCTTATATCTGACACTTAAGTCAGAATGGCTTGCCCAGCTCTTAAATATAACCTCATCTTGTCAGAAAGGCATGCCCAGCACTCACATCTGACCTCATCTTGTCAGAAAGGCCCAGCACTTACATCTGACCATGTGTAAACACATCGCGGCAGAATGGCTTGGCACTTATATCCGATCATGTGCAAGCACATCGCATCAGAAAGGATCTGCACTTAAATCCGACCCCATCTTGTCAGAAAGGCACAACACTCACATCTGACCATGTGTAAACACATCGTGCTAGAATGGCTCAGCACTTATATCTGACCTCATCCCGTAAGAAAGGATCTGCACTTACATTCGACCATGTGTAAACACATCGCATCGAAAGGGCGTGCACTTACATATGATCATGTAGGAACTAATCTTATCATCGCATCAGAATGGCCCCCAGTCCCAGACTGAGATACCTAGTAACTGACCAGGTGCCTCCATTCTCCCAGAGAATGGCAGTTGCCCTTACATCTGACCTACTCGTCAGAATTGCCAACACTCACATCTGACATGGGAGGAAACTAATCCTTTAGACATGACATAATGGTTCATCCCTTACATTTGATCAAGTGGTAACACATCCCTCTCTCACATTAGAATGGCTTCTCAGTCCTAGACTAAGTTTTCCTGGTAACTGACCAGGCACCTCCATTCCTAGAATGGAAATAGCACTAATATCTAACATGGAAGGAACCTAAATCCTCTTACCATGACAGAATGGCTCAGCCCTTACATATGACCATGGAAGGAACTTAATCCTCTCCCATGTCAGAATAGATCATGGACTCATCACTTCCCTTTGGAGGGAATCTCTATCTAGAGAACACCAAGCTTCTCCCTAAAGTACTCAAAATTCACCCTAGCCAATGGCTTTGTCAACACATCATCTATCTGATTGTCCGTCGCAACATACTAGAGCTTCATTTCTCCCCTCTACACCATATCCTTGATATAGTGATACTTGATCTCGATATGCTTCGACTTGTCATGGAACACTAGCTTCTCTGAACTTCACACAACTCTGATTGTCACAATGTATACAAGTAGCATCCAACTGGAGATCAAATAAATCAGACAGTAGCTTCCTCAGCCATACTGCCTCACAACTAGCTGAACAAGATGTGACATACTCTGCTTCAGCTGTACTTAGTGCCACACAGGATTGCTTCCTGCTAAACCAAGAGATCACACTTGATCCCATACTGAAGCAACACCCTGAAGTGCTCTTCCAATCAATGGCATTGCCTGCCCAATATGAATCAACATAACCCTCCAGGTTAATATTCTGATTCGACTCATACTTGAGCCCATAATCAACTGTACCCCTCAGGTACCTCAGAATATGTTTTGCTGCAATCAAGTGAACATTTCTCGGATCTATCAAGAACTGGCTCAAGGTGTTCACAACAAAGAAAAGGTCTAGTCTCGTGTTCGTCGGGTACATCAAGGACCCAATCATCTGATGATACATCGTAGCATCAACTGAATCTGATGAAGCATCGCTCAATAGCTTCAGGTTCGATGCCATAGGTGTGGCCATGGATTTGTAGTCCATCATCCCAAACCTCTTTAGGATATCTACTGCAGACTTCCCTTGTCCAAGGGAGATTCCATCTGCACTCTACCACACCTCTATGCCTAAGAAATAGTGCATCATACCCAAGTCCTTCATTTAAAACTCAGCAGTAAGCTTTCTCTTTGTATCAACAATCAACCCATCCATACCTGTCACAAACAGATCATCTACATATAGTAGAATCATCACTGGGTTGCCATCTTCAACCTTGTAGTAAGGGTTGGAATCTGCTTTACTCTTGGTAAAGCCCAAACTAGATAGAAAGGTGTCAATTCTTCCATACCAAGTCCTGGGTGCCTATTTCAAATCATACAGGGCTTTCTTCAATCTGCACACATGATACTCCCTGTCATGTGTCTCAAAACTGAGTGGTTGTTCTACATACACTTCCTCTTCTACTACACCATTCAAGAAGGTGGTCTTGACATCCATTTGGTGTTTCATCACTATAGCCAGAGCAAGTATTGATCTGATGGAAGTGTATCTGGATACAGGTGCAAAGGTTTCTTCATAATCTATTCCTTCCTTTTGTGAGAAACCACGAGCCACAAATATTGCCTTATATTTTTCAATGCTACCATCTGCAACATGCTTAATCTTGTAGATCTATTTGGAAGTTACAACTGACTTCCCTTCTGGTCTTGGGAAAACATCCCAAACATCATTCTTTATGATCGATTGATACTTTTCGATCATAGCATCGTTCCATTCTTTTCATTCTGCCACTTCTTCATAATTGGAAGGTTCTTTATCAATGAAATCACATAGTAAAGCTACATACCTGGAGCATGAGCTGGTCCTCTTTCTTTCTCTATGATTCTCTTCTAGAGCCCCATATCTTTCCACACCTTGGATAATTTCATGTACCCAAGCAGGTTTCCTCTTATGAGGATTCTTCTCCAGAGGTGGATCTACAGGTCTTTGTGGTTCTTCAAATTCTCGATCTTCTTCTTGAGTTTCTTCGTTCATGGTTGTATCATGAATTCTGGGTGCTTTTGCTTCTTTGGTTTCTTCAGTAGGTCTTTTTCTAGATTTGTTGTAAGCTGTGTCTTCATCAAATGTCACATCCCTACTGATGTCAATCTTCTTGTATCCTGGGAAATATATTCTGTAAGCCTTCAAGCTTTCAGAGTATCCCACAAATATACCCTTCCTTGCTGAAGGATCTAATTTTGTTCTCTTCTCTTTTGGAATGTGTATGTACACAGGACAACCGAATATTCTGAGATGGCTGACTTTTGGTTTCTTGCTGGAGAAGACTTCTTTAGGAGTCTTGTTCTCGAGTACTCTATGTGGATTACGGTTCTGTACATACATCGATGTTCTGGCAACTTCTGCCCAAAGATGCATAGGAAGATCTTGATCATGAAGCATTGCTCTTGCAGCTTCCATGATAGTTCTATTCTTCCTTTCTACAATCCCATTTTGTTGTGTATTATAAGGAGTGGACAACTCCCTGTTAATCCCTGAGTCTTTGCATAGCTCTTTTAATTCATTTGAAGTGAATTCTCCACCATTATCTGATCAAAAGGTCTTGATCTTATTTTCAGTGTGATTCTCAATCAAGGATTTGAATTCCTTGAACTTGCTGAATACTTCGTCTTTGTTCTTCATGAAGTAGATCCATGTCTTCCTAGAAAATTCATCAATGAAAGAAACATAGTATACATACTCGCTTAGTGAGCTTGATGACATAGGACCGCATACATCGGAGTGGATGATTTCCAAGATTCCTTTTGCTTTGCTTTCGCTACTTGGAAATGTCTTCTTTGTGTTCTTTCCTTTCGCACATCCTTTTCAGACCCCATCATGTTTTGCTTGTATTTCTGGAGGACCTTCAAAAGCTTTTCTTGCAAGAGGTAGTGCTATGTAATGCACATGTGCAATCCTTCTATGCCAAAGTTCATTTGGCTCTACTATGTCATGGACCAAGGCTTGTTCTGGATGGCCCTTCAATTTGTACAAACCTTCTTCTTGTTCACCAATCACTATTGCATCATCAATAGTCTTTCCTTTTGGCCACATGATGACTTGACCATCTATGAATGCAACCCTCATTCCTTTTGCATCTAATGCAAATATGGAGAGGAGGTTCTTCTTGAGTCCTGGCACAAACAATACTTCCTTCATTGTCATAGACTTTCCAGAGTCTAGCTTATAGGAAGATTCCCCACTACCCTTTATTGGATATTGGTAGTCATCTCCTAACTTCACCTTGTGAGGTGATTCATGTTATGAAAGTATCACAAAGGATTCCTTGAACCTAGTCATAGGTTTGGAAGCCCCACTATCTATAAGCCAATCATTGCTTCCATGAGTAATGTTTCCCATGAAAGCGAAAATCAAAACATATTCATCCTCACTTGAAGAATCTTCACTTTCATATCTAGTTCTCTTTGATGAAGGTTCATCATCCTCTGCAGCATGAGCATGATGTCTTCTCTTGTTTCCCTTCTTCTTGTGAGAGCTACTTTTGTTCTTAGGAAAATCTCTAGAAAAGTGTCCTCTTTCATCACATGTATAGCAAATGAACTTAGACTTATCTCTAGGATTTCTAGAGTTATTTCTTTGATGAGAGTACTTACTTCTGTGATGGATGGATCTAGGTTTCTTGGATTGTACTGTGAGAGCTTGATATTCACTTCCCATATTCTCTTGTCGAGTTGCTGTCTAAGCTTCTTATTGAGAACATTCTTCCCACAGTCTGCTGAACTTGACTAACTTCTTTCTAGCACAAATTCCTTGAATAAAGGATTCCCATGTCCTAGGGAGACCATTCGAGGTGGTCATCACAATTTCTGCATTCTCCACTTCTTCATCTCCTACTTCTAATTGTTCCTTGATCTGAGAAACCCTTGTGAAGTAATACTGGATGGTCTCTGCATTCTGGATCTTCACATTCTTTAGTTGATTCCTCAGAGTCATCTTTCGGTTTATGTTCTTCTCTTCAAACAATTTGGTTAGGGAATCAAACATAGCTTTAGGTGTCTTGAGGGAGGACACCTGTGGTATAAGGTGATCCTTGATAGAATCAACAATGATCCTCTTTGCCATAACCAACTTCTTCTTATGCAAGGACTTAGCCTCATCTCCCTGTGGGACTGGAACCTCCTCATTGATGTAGGAGTCCAATTCATTCTCTTCCAGAACCAGGGAGATCCTATATTTCCAGGCTCGGAAGTTATCAGATCCCTCAAGCTTTTCATCAAGCTTAGTATGATGAGACATATTAATTGAGAACCTCAAATGGAAATACAAAAGATTTAGATCTTACCAGGTCAAGATGTCGGATTTGGATTTGGAGCTGAAATCCTGCAGTACTGGTTCAGGAGCAGATTAGGGTTTTGCTTTTCCAGAGTTTTTTCCAACCAAATGATTTGAAATTGATCCCTAACTTTTATTTTGGGGAGGAGATCAATCCAAGCCTGGGCTCACTAAAAAATTCCTCTTCTTTGAAAAGCCCTAATTTTCGGTAGTATTGTCGGGTCCAAAACTGAAAAACCTCAGAATTGGATTCTGCTTCGACAGAAAGATGCGCCATAAGGAGCAGAGTTATTCCATGTTACTTTTGCTGAAAATATATGGAGGAAGATCCACAAACTAGGAAGCCCTAGTTTCCGTAGCTGCACAGTGTCTTCTTCTCAGGTTAGCTCTGATACCATGTTAGATTTTTAACATCAAGCTAGCATTATTAGGATCTTTAACTGAGAGAATAACAAGCACAACAATCAAACACAAGAGACAATGAACACAATGATTTTACTTGGGGAAACCATAAATGGAGAGAACCCCACAACTTCCTTAGAGATAGAATCAACACCAAAATACAAAATCCCAAAACAGTAAGATGATCTCCCAACAACAGTAACCTTCTTTCTATCTAGCCCCAATGTCTTCTCCTTCCTCAACTATGTGCTACACTTGAGTGTGTATGAGATGTGTGTTAAATAGAGAGGTCACCTCTCTATTTATACTGCTTCCCAGCATGACTAAAACCCTACTAGGGCCGACTTCACTAGGTGAGTCTAATAACCCTAGTGCCCCAGAACTGCGGGGACTTTAACCCATAGACAATAGGAGGGTTACCCACAATGACTTAACATAACTTGTTTACATTATAGATCCTCCCGATCGAAACATTGGGGCATGGCATCATGACTCAATTACATTACAGAAACATCCCAGAATAAACATCGGGGCACAAGACATAAGATACATAGATGAATACATTCCGAAGTTACAAATACATCAACAACTGGAAATGGACCTATAAAGTTAATATCCCATATTTTGAATGTGAGGCTTTGGTTTACTGATATTAAAGGATATTCTGTACTAGGTAGAGTTTGACCTAGGCGTTGACAGCGATCACATTTGCTCACAAAATTTTTACAGTCTTTGTATAGTGTTGGCCACCACAACCCTGATTGTTGGATTTTCTTTGCAGTTGTATCTGACGAAAAGTGTCCTCCTGCTGGTCCATATTATGCTTCATGCATAATTTTTTCTCGTTCATGTTCTAACACACATCAACGGAGTACTTACTTTAAACCCATTTTGTATAGGAATCCATTGATTAAGGTGTATGGGGCTACTTTCATGGCTAAAATTTGTTTTTTCTTAGTGTTCATGCCTTCTAATGCTTGACCATTTTCTAGAAATTGTGCTATTTCCTCTCATTCCGTAGGAACAACTTATATTTGGAATAAGTGTGCATCTGGCATGTCATATTCGACTCCTGTTGGCTCCTCCCCTCTGTCAATTCTTGACAAGTGGTCGGGCCCAACATTCAATCATCCTGGTCGAACTACAACTTCAAATTCAAATTCTTGGAATAGTAATATCCAGCGGCAAATTCTCCCATGATGTAAAGGTTTATTGATGAGGTATTTTAGTGCTTGATGATCTATATAGAATATGAAGGGATTAGCTAATAGGTAGTGTCGATACTTTTGAAGAGAAAATACCATCCCTAGTGCCTCCCTTTCTGTTATGGAGTAGTTGCGTTCAACTTTATTTAATTTTCTACTACTGTATATGATTGGGTAATCCATGCCATCTTTTCCAGTTTGTGTCAAGATTGCTCCTATTGCTAATCCTAAGCATCAATGTGCACATGAAATTTGATCGAAAAGTTTGGGAATCAAAGAATGGGTGCTTTGACTAATTTTCTTTTGAATGTGTCGAAGGACGTATCACATTCTTCTGTCTAGTTAAACTCTTGATCTTCCCTTAACAATTCTTCCTGATGGTATGTCATATCAAAGTAGTGCCAAATGAATTTTCTATAGTACCCTGTATGTCCTAACAGTACTCTGACCTCTTTTGGGTTCACTAGTGGTTTTAAGTCAAGGATAATTTTTATCTTTGCAAAGTCGACTTTGATACCTTCCTTGCATATAATATTCCCTAGTATAATTCCTATAGGGGTTAATAATATGCATTTCTTTATATTGAGAGATAACTGAATCTATTGGAAACGTTCTAGAATAAGCCTTAACCATTTACAGTGGTCCTTCAGCATAGAATATATCGTCCAGTCATCGAAGTATACTACAATTGTTTTGTAGATGTATTCTTGAAATGTTTTGATAACTATTATTGAGAACACTACAGGTGCATTTTTAAGACCAAATGGCATGACTCTGTAGGCAAATGAACCAAATTCACATACGAAGGTTGTCTTTTTCTGATCTTCTTTGGATATTGGCACCTAATTATACCGTCAGAATCAATCCGTAAATGAATACCATTCATGCCCTGTGACTTCGTTTAGGATTTCATCAACGTATCGAGTCGGGAATGGATCTGTTAAGGTAACCTTGTTTAATTCATGAAAATCGACAAAGATTCATAGTTTTGTCGGGTCGTGCTTCTTCGGTTGGACAACCATTGGGATTTCCCATTCCGACTGGTCGATGGGGTAAATTATTCTGGCTATTATCATATTGTCGATCTCCTTTTTTACTATTTGTTTATATTTATGAGCTAACTTATAAGGCCTTTTCTTGGAAGATCATGCATCAAGTTTGATGTCTATATTCATCTCGCCCATTTCTGCTACTAATCCTTTTAAGCTTTTGTAGTCTCGTGAAAAAACATCTTGAAATTCTTTTAATAAGTCGATGATCTTTGTGGTTTGTTCTTCACTCCAATAATCACCAATATTTGCCATTTTCGGTCTATTATCATTAGAAATGTCAATTCCTTTAGTTTTTACTTTTGCATCCAACCATTCTGGTGCTTTACTTTCATTAATCTGTCGACTTCCTTCTTTTAAGTGTGAAAATGTTGCTGGAAAGTCTATTGCTGTCATTCGGTAAGTATCATTTTTTTTGGTCGACTCAATTTTGAATATCATTTTAACTGGTTTGATCGTTTCTGAGAGATAGATCTTCCATTGAAAACTCCTCCCATTTGTGTGTTCATTTTCTAATTGGATTATTATCTACTGTGGTATTTTGTCAAACCAAATGTTATAGCATGCTATATTTGGTTGGATTTTATTTTGTGTCGATTCATTACTACTCGGTTGTATAAATTCTTTTATCTGTTTTGTAGCTTCGACTAGTTTTGTGTCTTCCAATATAAAGATAAGGTCCTTAATGAAATTTTCTCTAAGTTCACTCCATAAGAATGTTTTGCCTCGTACCTCTTCCCCATTTTATACCACTTGTTAGGTAGGTCATCTAATGTCAAGGGAAATAGGTGTGGCCATATATGTTCGTCTTTGTAACCAAGTGTTCTCCATTATGTTTCACATATTTGTATATGTTTTTCTGGATCTTTTCCTTGGACAAAGACACATATTTGTGCTTATTTTGTTAGATTCCTTCCTCCGAATATTTCTACGAAGAAATTTGAAGCTGTTGTCCATGTTTGAAGTCTCGACTGGTGGGTGTCCCACCATCGAGTGGCTTGTCCTGTTAACGTTTCATCTAGGATTTGAATTTGTCAATGTTCACCTAGGTTCTTAGAGACTTGTTCTACATGGAGAACTGGTGATTCTCTTTCTTTATACCTAAGACTATTGATTATCTATTTTTATTGGTGCTAATGAGGGGTATTCCCTTATTCTTTTCTCAAATATTTTTGGGATAGTCGATATAGAAAAGCATCATTAGAGGAAATTTGGGGTCCAAAATGGTTCTTATAAGAAAACACACCAACAATAAATTTTGTGAGTTGGAATTCAAGAATCAATAGAATTTCAATAAAATGAGTCAACCATAATGGTTAAATTGAGATATTTTTCATAAAAGAAAACTATTTTTTTGTTCATATTTTCGACATATCTCCCTATGTTTTTACTCAAATTTCAAGTGGGAGAGCTCATTGGATGCAGAATTTAATTCTGCATTCAACGAGTACCCATACTGCATACTTTTGACAGACTTCGCTACCCCAAAAACAAGAAATACCTGAAAAAACATGATGATGATGTCATCATCACATTTTTTAGGTATTTCTCTTTTTTTGGGGTAGAAGGGTCCATTGAAAGTATGCATTATGGGTACTCGTTGGATGTGGAATTAAATTCCACGTCTAATGAGCTCTCCCGCTTAGAATTTGAAAAAAAACACAGGGAGATATGTCAAAAATACGATCACAAAAAGTATTTTTTTCATTCTTCCTCCAAAATTAATAATTGTTATTTTATTATTTTAACTATTATTTTATTATTTTCCTTAGGAGGCCCATTTTAGACCTCAAAATTACTCTAATGTGTCTCGTTGGTTTCTTCTGGATAGCTTGAATTGTCCAGCAACCTCATGCTTATGTTTCATAATTTTCAATCTCCTAATCGTATAATTCTGCATCTGAGTTATATTCGATCGAGTCCTGGTTCCCTAGATGAAGTTCACCATAATTATTGGGTTCAATATAGTCTTCATTATTGTGTATTTGGTATAGTTGTCGAATGTCAACTTCTTCATCAATAGGTTCAGTCCAAGTTTCACTTGGGAAGGATGAATGGGGATGATAACTTTCTATCCATTCCCTTTTAATTTTATTCTATCCTTGTCAAAGGATATTGATGCTTTCATTTTTCTTCCCCATGGTCAACCTACCAAGGCTGGGAAGGAGTTAGATCCTTCCTTAGGGTCAATAATTTCGAAGTTAGTCTTAGTTGATATGACTTTTATTGTTGTATCGACATTTCTCCAAACCCCGATGGGTTTGATCAGTCCTTGGTCGGCTAATTTGAGGTATATGCCTAACTCACTTAGTTTAGGTTTGCCTAATTGTTCCCATGTATCTTGTGTCATAATATTTACTTGTGAACCAAAGTCGAGAACGAATTTTCGAACATGATATCCTTTAATTTCAAGATCAACAAGTGGTTCAGCATCACTCTTGTCTTTTTCATTCAAACTGCATATATTTTTAGTTTGTATTTCTGTATTATTTTTGTGCTTCATATTATATAATAAGTCAATGAATTGAGACACCAATTTATCATTTTGTACTAAAATTAATAGTTCTTTTTAAGTGTGTTTTTTTGTCTGTCATCGACTGCTTCGTGTCTAGCAAGATCCTGAAACATGTTTGATGCATCGTTATATAATTGTTTTTGTTTTGTCAGATTAGGGTAAATCATTTTTGTCTTTAATTTTGCTTATGCGTGGGTTAGCATTTTTTATTTTCATCCCTTGTCGCATTACTATATGTAAGTTATTTGTATGCATTACATCATGTTTTTGAACACATGATAAGACATTAACGTTTTTCTTTTTATTAATCTTGTCAATCATGGTGGGACAATCCTCTAGTGAGTGATCGCCCACACCACAGCTAGTACAAAAATTTAGATTAGTTTTATCCTTGTATGGACAGTCTGTGTAGTGGTGTCCTTATTTATAACATGTAAAGAAATGGATGGGTCATCGTGTTCGGTTGTCATGATTTCCAGAAAATCGTATTTGACCTCCAAATCCTCCACAACGATTGTCGAACCAGCGCTCGTATCGGCGACATTCATATATTTGATTATTCGGTTCGTTTTGATCATTGCTCCTTGGAATGTTATCATTATTCTATGCAACTGCATTTGTTTGGTAGACTGGTTGATAGTTTTGTCAATTTTTCAGGTTCAAGTGGAAATCGACTGTTGCGTGAGTTTTTACCTCACAGATTCCGCACCAATATGCTTTGCCATTTTTCATGTTATATGGGAAATCTTTCATCGTATTTTCTCCATGTTCTTGGAAAATGTCACAGAAAAATTTCATTTGAACAAAACGAACATCTTGTTGACTTATGTCTTGTCAAAAATTATCTTTAGTGTGCCCGCTCATGGAGCATTTTGTGCACCAGACGTCCTGATTTTTGAGGTTCATCTCTTTCAAATATTTCTGCATGATTTCTAGTTGTTCTTCTATCCTAGTATCGATGGGATATGCTGGGAAATCCTCATCCATCTCTACCTGCAGAGCTTTAGTAACTGCGTCTTCATATGTTTTAAATGTATCCAAGCTTATATGCCACCAAATTTTCTATGATAGGCCTGCAAGAAACCACTGAATTAATAATTGTTCATCAATTACATAGTCTAGTTGGCTCAGAAGGTCCTTCCATCTCTTCTCATAGTCCCAGATGGACTCTGCTGGTTTCTGAGATGTTGTCTTTATCTTATTTACTTCCAGATGCTTTGCATTTGGTGTTTTAAATAAAGATAATAATTGTGCCTTAATGTCATCTTTGTATGCTCGAGGTGTTCTCTTGATATAAGTCATATACCAAGTTAATTCTCTTTTTTGTAAGGCACCGGTGAACTGTGCCATCTGTCGTTCTTCGCTCGTAACTTGATTGGCCTCCCATATTGACTTGCATAGGAACCAATGTCGTCTGGGATCTTCGTCACCCTCATAGAGGGGGCTATGTGCTAATCCATTACCCATGTCAGTGTCGATGTCTCCTTTGGGAGGCAGCGGTGGTGGGGGTAGTGGGATACTCTGCGTATCTCCTTGTTCATAGCTATTGTTCGCAGAAATTTCATTCCCATCAGTTGTTTTGTTTGTTGTTTCTTCTCCCACCAGTATTCGGTATGGGTCGACTTCTTCTGTCGATGTCTAGCTGCATTGGTGTGCTTGCAAGTGTTGATGTAATTGTAACTTCAAAATGTATTCATCTATGTATCTTATGTATTGTAACCCGATGTTTATTTTGGGATGTATCTATAATGCAATTGAGTCATGTTGTCATGCCTCGATGTTCCAATCGAGAGGATCAATAATGTAAACAAGTCATGTCAAGTCATTGTGGGTAACCCTCCTATTGTCTAAGGGTTAAAGTCCTCGCAGTTCTGGGGCACTAGGGTTATTAGACTCTCCTAGTAGAGGTCGGCCCTAGTAGGGTTTTAGTCATGTAGGAATTAGTATAAATATAGAGTTGGACTCTCTATTTAGTACACATCACTTAAACATTCAAGTGTAGTACATAGTTGAGGAAGGAGAAGACACTAGGGCTAGAGAAGAAGAAGGTTACTGCTGTCGGGAGTGCATCTTACTATTTTGAGCTTTTACCTTTTGTGCTGATTCTATCTCTGAGGAATTTGTGGGTTTTTCTCCATTTATGGTTTCCCCGAGGAAAAAAAATGTGTTCATTGTCTCTTGTGTTTGATTGATGTGATTGTTATTCTCTCAGTTAAAGATCCTAATAATGCTAGCTTAATGTTGAAAAACTAACATGGTATCGAAGCTAACCTGAGAAGAAGACACTGTGCAGCTGTGGGAACTAGGGATTCCTACTTTGTGGATCTCTCTCCACAGATTTTCAGCAAAAGTAAGGTGGAATAACTCTCCTCCTTAGGGTGCATCTTTCTGTCAAAACAAAATCCAATTATGAGGTTTTTCAGTTTTGGACCTGTCACTGTTGCCGAAAATTAGGGATTTTCACAGAAGAGAATTTTTTTAGTGATCCCAGGCTTGGATTGATATCCTCCCCAAAATCAAAGTTAGGGATAAATTTAAAGGCATTTGGGTGGACAGAACTCCGGAAAAGCAAAACCCTAATTTTCTCCTGAACCAGCTCTACAGGATTTCAACTCAAAATTCAGATCCAACATCTTGACCTGGTAAGATCTAAAATATTTTGTATTTCCATTTGAGGTTCTTAGTTAAGATGTCTCATCATACCAAGCTTGATGAAAATATTGAGGGAGCTGATAACTTCCGAGCCTGGAAGAAAATGAGTTAGACTCCTACATCCATGAGGAAGTTCCAGTTCCAGAGGGAGATGAGGCTAAGGCCTTGCATAATAAGAAGTTGGTTATGGCAAAGAGGACCATTGCTTATTCTATCAAGGATCACCTTATCCCACAGGTGTCCTCTCTCAAGACACCTAAAGCTATGTTTGATGCCCTAACCAAATTGATTGAAGGGAAGAACATAAATTGGAAGATGACTCTGAGAAACCAACTGAATAATGTGAAGATTCAGAATGAAGAAACAATCTAGTCTTACTTCACAAGATTTTCTCATATCAAGGAACAACTAGAAGTAGTAGATGAAGAAGTGGAAAATGGAGAGATTGTGATGACTACCTTGAATGGCCTTCCTAGGTCATGGGATTCTTTCATCCAAGGAATCTGTGCTAGAAAGAAGTTAGTCAAATTCTGCAGACTATGGGAAGAGTGCTCAAGAAGAAGCTCAGATAGAAGCTCGAGAAGAAAAGATGGGAAGTGAATATCAATCTCTCACAGTACACTCCAAGTTACACTCCAAGACAACCAAAATAAGATCTCATCACTTCAGAGGTAAGCACTCTCACAAAGACAACACTAGAAAAAATTTATCTAGGATCATATGTTATACATGTGATGAAGTAGGACACTATGCAAAGAATTGTCCTAAGAAACAAAAGATAACAAAGAGGATCAACAAAAGAAGACATAATGCTCATGCTATAGAGGATGATGAACCATCCAAGAAAAGAACCAGATATGAAATTGAAGATTCTTCAAGCGAGGATGAATATGTTCTGATATTTTCTCTCATAGGTAACATTAATCATGGAAGTGATGATTGACTTATAGATAGTGGGGCTTCAAAACATATGACTGGATTCAAGGGATCCTTTGTAAGACTTTCAGAACATGAATCACCCCATAAGGTGAAGCTAGGAGATGACTACCAATATCCAATAAAAGGTAGTGGGGAATCTTCCTATAAGATAGACTCTAGAATTTCTCTAACAATGAAAGAAGTATTGTTTATACTAGGACTCAAGAACAAACTCCTCTCCATATCAGAATTAGATGTAAAAGGAATGCGGGTTGCATTCATAGATGGTCAAGTCATCATGTGGCCAAAAGGAAAGACTGTCGATGATGCGGTAGTGATTGGAGAACAAGAAGGAGGATTGTACAAATTAAAGGGCCATCCAGAACAAGCCTTGGTCCATGACATAGTAGAGCCAAGTGAACTTTGGCATAGAATGCTTGAACATGTGCATTACATAGCACTACCTATTGCAAGCAAAGCTGTTGAAGGTCTTCCAGAAATCCAAGCAAAACATGATGGGGTCTGCAAATGATGTGCGAAAGGAAAGAATACAAAGAAGACATTTCCAAGTAGTGAAAGAAAATCAAAAGGAATCTTGTAAATCATCCACTCCAATGTATGCGGTCTTATGCCATCAAACTCACTAAGCGGATATGCATATTATGTTTCTTTTATTGATGACTTTTCTAGGAAGACATGGGTTTACTTCATGAAGAACAAAGACAAAGCATTCAGCAAATTCAAGGAATTCAAAGCCTTGATCGAGAACTATACTGAAAAGAAGATCAAGACCCTTTGATCAGATAATGGTGGAGAATTCACTTCAAATGAATTCAAAGAGCTATGCAAAGAATCAGGGATTAAGAGGGAGTTGTCCACTCCTTATAATCCACATCAGAATGGGATTGCAGGGAGGAAGAATAGAACTATCATGGAAGCTACAAGAGCAATGCTTCATGATCAAGACCTTCCTATGTATATTTGGGCGGAAGCTGCCAGAACAGCGGTATATTTACAAAACTGTACTCCACATAGAGTACTCGAGAACAAGACTCTTGGAGAAGTCTTCTCCGACAAGAAACTAGAAGTCATCCATCTCAGAATATTCAGCTGTCCATTGTACATACACATTCCAAAAGAGAAGAGAAAAAAATTAGATCCTTCAAAAAAGAAGGGTATATTTGTGGGATACTCTGAAAGCTCGAAAGCTTACAGAATATATTTCCCAGGATACAAGAATATTGACATAAGCAGGGATGTAACATTTGATGAAGACACAGGTTACAACAAATATAGAAAGAGACCTACTGAAGAACCTAAAGAAGCAAAAGCACCCAGAATTCATGATACAACCATGAATGAAGAAACTCAAGAAGAAGATCGAGAATTTGAAGAACCACAAAGACCTGTAGATCCACCACTGGAGAAGAATCCTCATAAGAGGAAACTTGCTTGGGTACGAGAACTTATCCAAGGTTCGGAAAGATATGGGGCTCTAGAAGAGAATCACAGAGAAATAAAGAGGACCAGATCTTGCTTCAGGTATGTAGCATTACTATGTGATTTCATTGATAAAGAACCTTCCAGTTATGAAGAAGTGGCAGAACAGAAAGAATGGAAGGATGCTATGATCGAAGAATACCAATCAATCATGAAGAATGATGTTTGGGATGTTGTCCCAAGACCAGAACGGAAGTCAGTTGTAACTTCCAAATGGATCTACAAGATCAAACATACTACAGATGGTAGCATTGAAAAATATAAGGCAAGATTTGTGGCTCAGGGTTTCTCTCAAAAAGAAGGAATATATTACGAAGAAACCCTTGCACTTATAGCCAGATACGCTTCCATCAGATCAGTACTTGCTCTGGCTACAATGATGAAATGGAAGACACACTAGATGGATGTCAAGACTGCTTTCTTGAATGGTGTAGTGGAAGAGGAAGTGTATGTAGAACAACCACTCGGTTTTGAGACACATGACAGGGAGTCTCATGTATGCATATTGACGAAAGCCCTGTATGGTTTGAAACAAGCACCCAGGACATGGTATGGATGGGTTGATTGCTGATACGAAGAGAAAGCTTGCTGTTGAGTTCAAAATGAAGGACTTGGGTATGATGCATTATTTTCTAGGTATGGAAGTGTGGCAAAGTGTGGATGGAATCTTCTTTGGACAAGGGAAGTATGTAGTAGAGATCCTGAAGAGGTTTGGGATGATGGACTGCAAGACTATGGCCACACCTATGGCATCGAACCTGAAGCTATTGAGCGATGCTTCATCATATTTGGTTGATGCTACGATATATCGTCAGATGATTGGGTCATTGATGTACCTGACGAACACCTGTGAACACCTTGAGCCAGTTCTTGACAGATTCAAGAAATGTTCACTTGATTGCTGCAAAGCATATTCTGGGGTACCTTAGGGGTACAGTTTATTATGGGCTCAATTACGATGCAAATTAGAAGATTAACCTGGAGGGTTATGTTGATTCAGATTGGGCAGGAAGTGCCATCGATAGAAAGAGCACTTCAGGGTGTTGCTTCAGTATGGGGTCAAGTGTGATCTCTTGGTTCAGCAGGAAGCAATCCTGTGTGGCACTATGGTACAACTGAAGCAGAGTATGTCATAGCTTGTTTAGCTAGTTGTGAGGCAGTATGGCTGCGAAAGCTACTGTCTGATTTATTTGATCTCTAGATGGATGCTACTTGTATACATTGTGACAACCAGAGTTGCATGAAGTTGTCAGAAAATCTAGTGTTCCATGACAAGTCGAAGCATATCGAGATCAAGTATCACTATATCAGGGATATGGTGCAGAGGTGAGCAGTGAAGCTCTAGTATGTTACGACGGAGGAACAGATAGCTGATGTGTTGACAAAGCCATTGGCTAAAGTGAATTTTGAGTACTTTAGGGAGAAGCTTGGTGTTCTCTAGATCGAGGTTTCCTCTAAGGGAAAGTGATGAGTCCCATAGCCATTTTGATGAGTAGGTCAGATATAAGGGTTGAGCCATTCTGTCATGGTGAGAGGATTTGGTTCCTTCCATGTCAGATATGAGTCTTGATTGCCATTATGGGAATGGAGGTACCTTGTCAGTTACCAGGAACACTCAGTATAGGACTGAGAGAGCCATTCTGATGAGTAGGTCAGATATAAGGGCTGAACCATTCTATCATGGCTAAAGGATTAGGTTTCTCCCATGTCAGATGTGAGTGTCGGCCATTCTATCAAGTAGGATAGATGTAAGGGCAACTGCCACTCTCCAGGAGAGTGGAGGCACCTGGTCTGTTACCAGGTAGCTCAGTCTGGGACTATGGGCCATTTTGGAGAGGGTGTAGGATTTGGTTCCTACCAGGTCCGATGTGAGTGCATGCCTTTCTGACGAGGGTGTAGGATCTGGTTCCTACCAGGTCAGATGTAAGTGCAGAGCCCTTCCATCATTGTGAGCAGGATGTGTTCCCACTTGGATGGATGTAAGTGTAGAGCCCTTCCATCATTGTGAGCAAGATGTGTTCTTGCCTGGATGGATGTAAGTACAGAGCCCTTCCATCATTGTGAGCAGGATGTGTTCCCACTTGGATGGATGTAAGTGCATAGCTCATCCATCCTTGTGAGCAGGATGTGTTCCAGCCTAGATGGAAGTGTGGAACCCTTCCATCATTGTGAGCAGGATGTGTTCCCACCTGGATGGATGTGAGTGTTGTGCCTTTCTGGCGAGTAGGTTAGATATAAGTGCTAAAGAATACCTACATGGAGGCTAGGCCTACAACCAGCATGAAAAAGGGATGGCTCTATAGAAATTCCTATGATGAGAAGAATCATGAGCTAGCACATATGATGATGACTAGTAGGATGATCCAGATTGAGCTATGATCCAGATCTAGTTATGATGACTTCGAGAGATCTAGATCGAGTGATGATCTAGATCCAGTAGTGATGATCCAAATCGAGTGATGATCTAGATCTAGCAGTGATGATCCAGATCTAGGGATGATGATCTAGTGATGTTCCAGATTGAGTATGATCCAGTGATGATGATCCAGATCGAGTGATGATCTAGATCCAGTGATGATGATCCAGTGACGATGATCCAAATCAAGTGATGATCTAGATCCAGATGAAGATGACTTGAAGATGAAGATGACTTCAATATGCAAATGATGAGAAGATCCAAAGGAAAAGACCAGTGACGAAAATTGTGTCGAGAGAATACCTTCCTAGTTAAGAGGGAGTGTTAATGTAATTGTAACTTTGGAATGTATTCATCTATGTATCTTATGTATTGTAACCCAATGTTTATTCCGGGATGTATCTATAATGTAATTGAGTCATGTTGTCATGCCCTGATGTTCCGATAAGGAGGATCAATAATGTAAACAAGTCATGTCTAGTCATTGTGGGTAACCCTCCTATTGTCTAAGCGTTAAAGTCCCTGCAGTTCTGGGGCAGTAGGGTTATTAGACTCTCCTAGTAGAGGTCAGCCCTAGTAGGGTTTTAGCCATGTTGGGATCAGTATAAATAGAGATTTGGAATCTCTATTTAGTACACATCACTTACACACTCAAGTGTAGTGCATAGTCGAGGAAGGAGAAGACATTGGGGCTAGAGAAGAAGAAGGTTACTGCTGTCAGGAGTGCATCTTACTATTTTGGGGTTTTATCTTTTGTGCTGATTCTATCTCTGAGGAAGTTGCGGGGTTCTCTCCATTTATGGTTTCCCCAAGGGAAAACACTGTGTTCATTGTCTCTTGTGTTTGATTACTGTGCTTGTTATTCTCTCAGTTAAAGATCCTAATAATGCTAGCTTAATGTTGAAAAACTAACAGCAAATATAACTATTATGTTTCTTGTAAAGATGTGTTTGGAAGGGGGGTGCTCCTTCATGTGTCAGGTAGAAAAAGTGGATACTCGGCTGGAATGGTATGTTTGAAGTGTTACCTAATTTACTTCCTCTGGTCAATGGATCACTAAATTATTATCATCATTTACTTCTTCGTCTAGTCGAATCCATATACCGAACTCACCAGCTCTTAGTCGTAGGTATTCTTCAACAATGGCCTGTATTCGGGTACTCAGATTTGTTAGAGACAGAGGTCTTATATTTGGGGAATTTCTAGTTTGAGAGCTTCTTGCTGCTCTATCCACAAGTCTTCTTCCATGGGTGGTGCTTCCTCATCCATGCCTTCTTCATGTTGGTCATGACCCGACTCCGGCAGATTTCTTCCTTGTTCTGTCAGCCCAGTCGTCATTCCTCTTTGCAACGCTCTAGATTCCTCACTTCTATCTTCCCTTCTTTTCTACCTCTCCTCACTTTCTAACTTCTGCAAGTTCGACGTACCTTTGTGTGTCACTGTTCCTTCAATTTCCTTCTTAGGTTGACTTTTCATTGCTGGTGATGGTATTTTCTTCAGTCTACTAGAATCTTTTTTACTCTACCCCGACACATGACCAGCTACCCCCCCATATCCTACTCGATGCTTTAGAAAGATCTAAAAGTTCTTTTTATTTGCTTAGGAAGTACTCCCACTCCCTTTTAGCAATGAATTTTTCCCACTTCTTCTATTTCTCTTCCTAGTTAGTATTTGGTGGTGGTTCATGTAGTGATGGATGAGGTTCTACGATATGGCCCACTCCCTTCTCGATCAGGAATTTGAACAAAAGGGTTAGTAAAGAGAAAAGAAACTGCTCAGTGAGGTACGTATAAAACCTTATCTCGATACTTTTGACTGAGACTCTTTCCTCCATGGCTTGTTCTTCTCAGAATTCGTTTGTGATCTTTTTAAACCACTCCGACAGGTTTTTTCGTCTTCCTTGAATCAGTTTCTCTAGTAACTCTTGGTCTTTAGTTGCTTCTAGATTTTTAATCTAGAAGTTTTTTCAACAACTGGGGTACTGAATCTATAAACTTCTCATGTGTTTCGGTGAAGAATTTCTCCTTTCCCTGCATAATGGTCAATTTGTTTCTTCTTGCATATTTTTGTAAATAATTTTCAATCTTATGCTCCCACCAATTCTTAATATATTGCTCTGATATCATAGATGTATGGTCATGTCATCCGTATATGTACTACTGACAACTGAACCAATGTTGTAATCTCACAGATCACATAAAGTTACCAATAATACACATAAGAGTCATATAAACATACATAAACAAGAGACAAGAATGGGTAATGGAATAACATATTATATTATAGAATCACATGAGGGTCCATACATATATCAAAACTAAACCAACTTCTTAACTGGATCAACAACCTATTCTATATGATTTACAAAATGGTTATGAGTAACTACTTGTCGGTTTGGTCAACCGACACGACCTTTGGAGGCTGACCTAATCTCTGATTAGTCGGTTAAATTGTCTAGTCGGCTCACCGACTAGCTCCTCCAACACATTTCCCTTCATTTATCCACAATTCCCTTGGGAAATAAAACCCTTAGAGTGCTTACCCGTGTGTGCAATAAGAGTCCACTCTCTGATATGTTGTTGGAGAACCTCCTATAGCATACATTATGGTTTTCAAGTACCCCAAAAGTAGCATAACTAAATGGATAATGGTTCTTATCTTTCCCAAACTCTATTTTCACCTACATATATCTAATTACCTTCCCAAAATTAAACCTTGTCTCCTAATTCAATTTTCTGAGTTGTGCATAGTCTAGTAATGGACATGAAAATAATAATAAAAAACTCTACGTAGTGTAGGAAGATGCATGAAAGAATGGATAGATTGAGTGTTGACTCCAACGGATATGACATGATGGTTAAAAGACAACTGACATAGCCACTAACCATAAAAGAAAAGGACAACTGATAGCTTACATAACTGTCACAACCCCCATGCTTCAATAACTACATGAACTAAATTTTCCCACCAGTCTTCCACATGCATTCAATGATTGGGTTTAATAGCCAAGAGGAAGTAATTGGCTTATTTAAAGAAGATAGAATATTTTGGATGAGTTCTAAGGTTGAATTTTGAGAAAGAAATCTCTCTATTATGTGTGTTTTGATTTGCTTTACAAACCCTACCAGGTTCGTCAGCTACGTTATCCCCTTTTGAGTCTTCTCAACATCTCATCACTAAGAGTTCCTATGGGTTTCATGTACGAGGGTGCTGGTGATCCCCCTCCCTTCAATGCAGACTTGAACAAAGATCCTAGTTCTACTGCACATCATATCAGTGAGAAAACTAGAAACCTCTCGCTAGATGACATAAGCTCAAGTCTCCGGTCGATGAAGTGGTCATATAAAAAGAAAACAAAACCAAACCATGCATACCTAAGTCAATTGGACGCCCTAGAATATAACTACAACTTGAGCGTGTTAATGGCAGGATTCAATTTATGAGGGAACACACCCTGATATTGTTAATATTTTATATGCTTAGCTAGATATCATTAGGTTTAATCCAATTTCACATCAATAGCATATACAAAATCATTGAAAGAAATACAATCACAATATAGACACATATTTATGGAGGGAAACACTCAAGGGGAAGAAAAACCAACAAAGCTTCCTCTATATAGGTGTATAAGATAAAACCCAAAACGCCTGCTCCTTCTCCTTGATGGTATGTCTCTTTCTCTCTCTTATGTGTTATACGAAATTGAGTGTGTATGTTAAAATGAGAAACATAACTCCTCTATTTATACTCTTTATGTCACTTGAATTTTACCCTAACAGGTCAGCCCCAAGAAACTTACTGGGACAACTTCACCTAGGAAGACACAAAACAATATTATATTATATTCAAGAGGGTACTATTGACTTGACTTACAATGGAACTTATACCTCATCACTCTATGATGACCAAATACAATAGGAATAAGACATCTCCCTTAGGTTACATAAGTAAAATACATTTAGAATATTCTTTGAAGGTACAATTTTTCAGTACCCCCCCTTAATGAGAAGGGTATTCTACTGAAAACAAAACCATAAAATATAGGAGCAAGGAGAGAGAGAATATTCAACAGTATCAAGGTAATACATATATACATCATAGGAAGTTTTCAACAATCAACAACTGGAACATATTCAACATCTTTAGTACTGGAACATCATCTTCTACAGTACTGAGTCTTCATCTTCTACAAAACTCGATCACTCAATCCTTTGCAATGACACTTTGATCTTCATCTCCTTGAAACACTCAATCAATTGATCATTTGTAGCAACACTTTGATCTTCATCTTCTTGAAACACTCAATCACTTGATCCTTTGCAACAACACTTTGATCTTCATCTTCTTGTAGCACTTGATCACTCGATCCTTTGCAGGAACACTTTGATCTTCATCTTCTTGCAGCACTCGATCAGTTGATCCTTTGAAGAAACACTACTTGTAGTACACATAATATCTTTGTTGGAAGGATGATGCAATCCTCATCAGCCTACTCCCCCTTAAAGAGGAGGGTCCACATCGTCAATCGAATTGATCATTCGCAAATGAATAAAGGACCATTTCGTATGCAAATGAATGCAGATATATAATGAAAATGAATGCACGAACACATATCCTAGAAATGAATGCATATCTCATCCAAAAATGAATGTAGGACCACATCATCTGCAAATCAATTCAGGTCTCATCGTAGACCATCCTTAGCCTGTTAGTGCCAGGACCACTCTCAAGAGAGTGTTCTTTGTCTATGGCACCATCTTACAAGTGAATGTAGGATCACTCTCCAAAAGAGAGTATCTTCTAAAAATGAATGCAGATCTCATCCACAAATGAATGCAGGATCACATCATCCAATAATGAATGCAAGACTCATTGTTGACCATCCTTATCCTATTAGTGCTAGTACCACTCTCAAGAGTGTGTTCTTATCTACAAAACCATCCTATAAGTGAATGTAGGATCACTCTCCAGAAGAGAGTATCGTATGCAAGACCATCCTCAACCAGTAAGGGATAAGACCACTCTCACTAAGAGAGTTTTCTTTTCCACGAGACCATCCTCAAGGGAGGATACTATCATCCACAAGTGAATGTGTGACCTTATCAACATCTATGGGTGTAATTGGACTTTTCTGTATTGGTGCATCATTCCCATCTCATTTACAATGATAGTCTCATCATCACTCCCCCTTTCTAGGGAGGTCTTTTCAGATTACACCAATCTTGTCATAGAAGTGTTCAAACTTTACTTGAGATAGAGGTTTGGTCAATACATCAGGAACTTTCTCATTGGTACTCACATATATTGGATTTTTATATCTCCCTTCTGTACCATATCCCTGATGTAAAAATATCGAATTTCTATGTGATTTGATTTATCATGGAACACATGATTCTCTTTCATATTTATACACCTCTAGTTGTCACATAGAATCACTATAGTATCTAGATCCAAGTAAAATAGATCTGACATCAACTTCCAAATCCATATGTCTTCACAACTAGTAGAACTGGTTGCTATGTGCTCTGCTTCAACCATGTTGAGAGCAACACTAGACTGTTTCTTGCTAAACCATGAGATCATGGCATATCCCAGACAATAACATCAACGTGAGGTGCTCTTTCTGTCTATGGCACTTCCTATCCAATATGAATCTGTATATCCATACAATCTGTAGTCATGATATCTATCATAGTATAGTCCAAATACTATCATACCTCATCACATGCTTTGTAGCTATCAAGTGAACACATCTAGGTGTAACTAGATATTGACTCGGGCTATTGATAGAAACACATATATCTATTCTGGTATTTGTCATATACATCAATGTCCCAATAATATGTATTTATTGACTCACATCTACTAACTCTAGTGATTCATCAAATAACAACTTCAGGTTGGTATCCATGGGTGTGTCCATGTCTTTACAATCTAACATATCAAATATTTTTAAGATTTCAGCTGTATACTTTCATTGGTTTGGAAAGGTTCCTTCTAGGCTCTACCACACTTCTAGGCCGAGAAAATATTGCATCAATCCAAGATCTTTCATATAGAATTCTTCAACAAGATTCTTCTTGCAATTTGCAATTTTTTTTTCATTTCTTGTCAGAAATAAGTCATCCACATATAGTAATAATATGACAGGTTCATCATCCATAACAAAAAGGTAAAGGTTAGGGTTGACTTTAATTTTGGTAAAGCCTAATCTTGTCAAGAAGCTATCTATCCTTCCATACCAAGCTCTAGGATCTTGCTTAAGTCCATACATATCCTTCTTCAATTTACATATGTGGGTCCCTCTGTCTTCGAATTCAAATCCTTGTGGTTGTTTGATGTATACTTCTTCCTCAATCACACCATTAAGTAAGGCTCTCTTTACATCCATCTGGTGTAGATTCCACTTCATCATGGATTCAAATTCTATGATGGTTCTCATGAAAGTGTACCTTGCTATTGGCGCAAATGTCTCTTCATAATCAACTCTCTCTTTCTGAGAGAATCCTCTGGCCACAAATCTTGCCTTGTATTTTTAAATACTTTCATCAATTGCATGTTTTATCTTGTAGATCCACTTGGAAGATACCACACTCTTTCTTTCTGGCTTGGGAACTATATCCCAAACATGATTCTTCATTATTGATTGGTATTCTTCCGCCATTGCTTCTACCCATTATTTATTCTGTACCACTTCCTCAAAACTTGTATGTTCTTGATCTACAATATCACACATCAAAGATACATAATTAGAGAGTTTCTTTGATCTATTGCTTTTTCTTCTTATTGTATGATTTCTCTTACCCAATAAGGTTTTCTCTTTCATAATATGTCCATAGTAGGGATTTCTTGAGGTTCTATCCTATCATCATTTTCTGATGCTTCTATTTTAGGAGAGGGTGCAACTTCTAAATTTTTGGGAGGTACATCCTCTTCATGTAATTATTCATGCTGTCACTTTCTGGATTTCTTAAGAGTTGTTTCTTCATTAAATGTTACATCCCTACTAATCTCTATCTGATGGAATTCTGAACTGTATATCCTGAAGGCTTTGGCTACTTCACAATATCCAACAAATATTCCCTTCTTTCTGGAAGAGTCCAACTTGGTTTCTTTTCTTATGGAATGTGAACATATATTGGAATACCAAAATTCTTGAGATGGCTCACTTCAGGATTCTTTCTTGTGTTCATTTATTATGGAGTCTTGAATAAAACATAACTATGGGATAATCTATTTTGCACATAAACTGTTGTTCTTGCTACTTCAACCCATAGTTGCATAGGAATATGTTGATCATGTATCATTGTCTTAAATGCTTCCATAATTGTCCTATTCTTTCTTTCTACAACACCATTCTGTTGGGGTTTGTAGGGAGTGGTTAGTCCCCTCTTGATTCCAGCTTCTTTACAAAAGGATTAAAATATTTTTGAAGTATATTCTCCACCATTATATGTTTTTAGTGCCTTGATCCTTCTTTCTGAATGGTTCTCTATCAAGGCTTTGGATTCCTTGAATTCCCTAAATACTTCATTCTTTTTTTCAAGAATTACATCCATGTATTTCTTGAATAGTCATCAATAAATGTAACATAATATTCATAACCACTTAAATATGTGGAGGGAATTGGAACACATACATCATAATGAATTAATTCTAATGTACCTTTATTCTTTGTTTCACTCTTCGAAAATGGATTCTTGATATTATCTCCTCATGCAAATCCTTTGCAAGTGTTAGATTTTTATCATTTAAGCAATATGATCTAGGATCTTATCTAAGAGAATAACACGCACAGCAAAAATCACAAGAGACAAGAGACACAAAGAATTTTCCTCATGGAAACCATAAAGGAGAAAAACGTGCAACTTCCTCAGAGATAGAATAAGCACCAATGGCAGCAATAAAACCCAAAGATAGAAAATATGATCTCTATAGCTGTTCTCTCTGTCTCACTTTAGATACCTTCTCCTCTCTCACTCATGCGCACCAGTGAGTGAGTGTGTGTATGATAAATAGAGAGGCTCACTCTCTATTTATATTCTTTTGTTCACTTAAAGTTCACTCCAACAAGTCATCCCCACTTAAAAATTACTTACCAGGGATGACATCTCTAGGAGATCCTAATAACCCTAATTCCCCACAATTGTGGGGACTTTCCCCTCCAATCAACAAGGAGGGTTAACCTTAACTCAATTGTGGGGACTACTGCCCTGACATATAATGGAGGGTTAACCTCAATGACTTTACATGACTTGTTTACATTATTGAATCTCTCGATCAAAACATCAGAGCATGACATGACTCAATTACATTACAAATAGTTACTGGAATAAACATCGGGGTACAATACATAAGTTATACAAGTGAATACATTTCGAAGTTACAAATACATCAACACTCCCTCTTAACTAGGAAGGTATTCTCTTGACACGATTTATCATCACAAGTATTCTCTGTATCATCTAGATCATAATCAATTCATCTTCATCTTCAAGTCATCTTCATATTCAAGTCATCTTCACCTTCAAGTCATATTCATCATCAAGTCATCTTCATCGGCAAGTCATCTTCATCAAGTCTGGATCATCACTTGATCTGGAGCATCGTTGGATCATCATCAAGTATGGATCATCACTTGATCTGGATCGTCACTAGACCATCATCAAGTATGGATCATCACTTGATTTGGATCATCACTCGATCATCATCAACATCATTGCTTCCACTATCTCAATCAAATGGTGTTATCTCTTCATTCTTTTTGTCATAGGAAGTTCTACAGAGCCAACCCTTTTTCATGCTAGTTGTAGGACTAGACTCTAGGTACGTCTTCAATGTCTTCAACACTTATATCTGACCATGGAATGAACCATGTTAGAAAGGCCCACACAGGACTAACATATGACCATGGGAGGAACACATCCAAGAACCATGTCAGAAAGGCACACCCAACACTCACATCTGGCCATGGGAGGAACACATACAAAACCCATGTCAGAAATTCCCAGCACTCACATCTGACCTCATATTGTCAAAAATGATTTGCACTTACATCTGACCTCATCTTGTTAGAAAGGAACTACACTTAAATCCAACCTCATCTTGTCAGAAAGGCTCTGCACTTACATCCGACCTCATCTTGTCATAAAGGATCTACACTTACATCTGACCTCATCTTGTCAGAAAGGATCTGCACTTACATCCGACCTCATCTTGTCAGAAAGGCTCTGCACTTACATCCGACCTCATCTTGTCAGAAAGGCTCTGCACTTACATATGACCTCATCTTGTCAGAAAGGCTCTGTACTTACATTTGATCATGTGGGAACACATCCCGCAATCACATTAGAATGGATCTGCACTTATATCTAATCATGTGGGAACACATCCCTCAATCACATCAGAATAGCTCTGCACTAATCATGTGGGAACACATCCCACAATTACATCAGAATGTCTTTACACTGATCATGTGGGAACACATCCCACAATCACATCAAAATATATCTTTCCTTACATATGACCATGGGAAGCTTAGGCTTCCACCATGTCAGAAAGGCGAACAAACACATCAATTCCTTGTGGAGGGAATCTCAATCTGGAGAACACCAAGATTCTCCCTAAAGTAATCAAACTTCACTCTGGTCATTTGTAGCATAGAATCACATCAGGGTTGATTACATCCAAGGATAACCTCCAAGCTTTTCCAGGACCTATTACATCTGAGGACAACCTATAGGATCATTTACATCTGATCCACCTACGAGCTTTGCTAGGATTTTATGCTCAGACAACCTGTGTCATCAGCTATGCTATAACTCCCTCTTTCGAGAGATCTCGATCTGGATCATTGCTCCTCTGTGCATCATACAAAAATGCAATTCAAATCAACCAAATCAAATAGTAGTTTTCAAAAGAAACATACTACCTCCGAAATAGCAAGTGGCAACATAATTTTCCTTGGTTGTACTCAGCGCCATGTAGGAATCCATCTTTCCAAACCAAGAGATCACACCTAATCTCATACTAAAGTAGTACCTTGAATTTATCTTCCGATCAATGGAACTGCCTATCCAATATGAATCCACATAACCCTCCAGGTTAATCTTTTGATTCGTATCATACTTGAGCCCATAATCAACTGTACCCTTCAGGTACCTCACTGCATGCTTTGCAACCATCACATGAACATGTTTCAATGTGTTCACAACAAAGCAAATATCTGGTCTCAAAGTCATTAGGTACATCAAGGAATAAATCATCTGACGATACATCTTGGCATCAACCGTCTCTGATGAAGAAACACTCAATAGATTCAGGTTCGATGCCATAGGTGTTGTCATGGCCTTGTAGTCCATCATCCTGAACCTCTTTGGGATATCTATTGCATACTTCCCTGGTCCCAGGGAGATTCCATTCATACTCTGCCACACCTCCATGCCTAGAAAGTAGTGCATCATATCCAAGTCCTTCATCTCCAACTCGGCAGAAAGTATCCTTCTTGCAACTTTAATGAGTTCATCTTTTTTTCCAGGAACAAGTCATCGACATGCGACAAGAGCATCACTGGTCTTCCACCTTCAACCTTGAAGTAAAGGTAACTCCTAGAGTCATCAATAATATATCCTTCTTGTCGTACCATGTTGAACCTTAGGATATTCTACAGTCACTCCCTCTGAAGCGGAGCATTATTCTCCCTCTTCCTTTCATACTCTATGTATCCTGTACTGGAGTGATAAGTAGCTTCCTCTGCTACTATTATTCTATATATCCATTTAGGGTCACTGGATACCAAGATCCTCTATCTTGAAAACATTCTTCTCTCACCCATCTGTGAGCTTGTCATATTCTATAGGCTTTCATCTTCAACCTTGTAGCAAAGGTTAAGATCTTCATAAAGCTACTTATGTATGTGTTATCCCATGGGTGTCTTTTGAGCTCGTACAAGGTCTTCTTTAATTTGCACACATGAGTCTACTTGTCATGTGCTTCAAATCCCACTGGATGCAAATGTCTCTTCGTAGTTTATGCCTTCTTTCCATGAGAAGACTCGTGCTACGAATCCTTCCTTCTATCCCATGATGTTGTAATCTACTACATGCTGGATCTTGTAGATCCATATGGAATATACTATGGACTTCCCTTCAGGTTTCGATATTGTATCCTAGACTTCATTCTTCTTGAACTGGCCTTCCCTTTCTTCTTGGTTACTTCTTCATCAATGATGTCGTTGCATTCGTCATATTATTCTTCATCTTGGATTATTTCTCGAACCGTCATCACTTGTTCTTCGGAACAAGTCTCAACCTTCTTTGCTTGTAGGTGATTGTACAAGATCTTTCCTACAAGTCATATGCACCAATTGTATGGTTAGAAATAGTTCATAAGGTATATTCATAATGAAAAATTCTTACGCATAAATATATGATCATGTTACTATTTTATCCAATACAACATTCATCCATATCTCACAGAAATATTCTAGATGCCTTCCATCTCTACTAGGACAACATTGTTATTGTTCACTAATCCAATATGTCAGCAAAGAGGTTTCATTCTAGATAAGTAGCAATGGAGAGTTGTATAGCACCATGGGCTACTTACCCATCACATGCATATTAGTAGTCTACTATCATTAATGCAAACATTCTATCATGTATAAGACATCAACTGAATATAAACAAATGCATAACAAAACAATATCATGAAATGACAATTGAATACTTATCTTTATTTGTTTCATGAATAAACTCCTTCTTTCAGCTTCATCATCTTCTTCACTCACAACAGTATCATTTCTTATCCAAATGCTCAATATGGATAAGAGGCTCTTCAAGAATTGAGTTCTTCATATTCTTCATCTCTTGAGGTATCTTCTTTGAATCATGAAAAATTGATCTTCAGTTGCTCCCATCTTATTTTCTCTTATTATGAGTCGAGCTTCATCTTGTGTGTACTCTTCCTAGAGTTTGCTGAAATTAATCACTTTCTTCTAGCACACATTCCTTGAATGAATGAATCCCATGATCTTGGGAGGCCATTCAAGGTGGTCATTACAACTTCTGCATTCTCCACTTCTTCTTCTACCGCTTCAAGATGTTCTTTGATTTGAGAGACCCTTGTAAAGTATGACAGTATGGTCTCTGCATTCTGGATATTCACATTCTTCAAATGGTTTCTCAAAGTCATCTTTTGATTTATGTTCTTTCCTTCAAATAGCTTGGTCAAGGAATCAAACATCTCTTTCAGTGTCTTTAGGGAAGACACTTGTGGTATAAGGTGATCCTCCATTGAATCAACAATGATATTCTTGGCCTTGACCAAGTTCTTCTCATGTAAGGCTTTTAGCCTCATCTCCCTCTGGAACTGGAACCTCTCTACTTATGTAGGTATCCAATTCATTTCCTTCAAGAACTAGTGAGATCCTATACTTCCATGCTTGGAAGTTGTCAGTCTCACCAAGATTATCATCAAGATGGTGTGATTAGTCATCTTTAAATGAGAACCTCAACTATAAATCGAAAAAGATTAGATCTTACTAATTTGAGGTGTCAATCTTGGTTTCCAAGCTAACTGATCTAGGGTTTGTTAGAGAAACCCTAATTTTCAAAACTTGGAATATTTCATATCTGATTAAATAGAAAGATAGAACTCTTCAAGGAAAGCTATACAATGTACTCCTTTTCTGAAAACAGTGGAGGGAAGCTCTCGAAATAGAAAGCTGTGGTTTACCAATTTCTTCTGCATAAATGCTTGATATTGTTTCTATGGTATCTCTAAAAGTGATGCTCCTCTATCTCAAAAATTTTGCACTAAGGTAGCCTCATCTGAAATTATTCCAACACCATAGGTTTAATTGAAATTGGTTTCATTGATTGGGACTTATGAGAGTTTTCCCAAGGTGACCTGTTTCAGTACTGTTTAACATAGTAAAGTTGTACGGACTGCCACGTGTCACTGTTTCATCTTCGGAGCCTGAAAATTTACCATAGAATGTACAGTATGTGCCCTTTCTAGAAAATCTTGATAAATTTCATTTGGACCTTCTTAGACCGACATATAGTAATTTCCCCAGGTGTCTTGTTTGGGGAGAAATCATGGGAGGGGTTGGAACCCTAACTTGGAGGAATCATATCTCCTAGAATATATCAAATTTGAGGTTGAAACTTGGACATAGTGTACATAAGAAATTTATCTTCGACCTATGAATGTTTCGGCACCTAATCCTTCCCCAATCTCTAGATATAGAGAATCTACCAAAACTATCAGTTTCAGTATTTTAGGGTTTTTCAGGCCCGGGGTGAAACTAGGGTTTAACTTTCCTGGAGTTTCACCCAACCAAAAATATCGACCCAGGTCTCTAAACTTCTATTTTGGTGAGGAGAGTAATCCTATTCCAGGCTCACTAAAAAATTCCTCTTCTGTAAAAATCCCTAACTTGCCGTAGAAAAAACTGAAAATGCCCAGAATAAAATTATGCTTCGACAGAAAAATGCGCCCTTCAATGGAGAGTTAGACTAGCCTCCTTTTGCTGATGGATTGTGGAGAGAGGCCCAAAAAGTAAGAATCCATAGCTTTTGTAGCTCTGCACAATTTATTCTTCTCAGGTTAGCTCTGATACCATGTTAGATTTTTATCATTTAAGCAATATGATCTAGGATCTTATCTTAGAAAATAACATGCACAACAAAAATCACAAGAGACAAGAGACACAAAGAATTTTCCTCAAGAAAAACATAAAGGAGAAAACCCGACAACTTCCTCAGAGATAGAATGAGCACCAATGGTAGCAGTACAACAAAAAGACTGAAAATATGATCTCCACAGCTGTTCTCTCTCTCACACTCATGCACCCCAGTGAGTGAGTGTGTCTATGATAAATAAAGAGGCTCACACTCTATTTATATTCTTTCATTCACTTAAATTCCACTCCAACAAGTCGGCCCCACTTAACAATTACTTACCAGGGATGACATCTCTATGAGAGTATAATAACCCTTGTGCCCCACAACTGTGGGGAATTTTCCCTCCAACCAACAAGCAGGGTTAAACTTAACTCAATTGTGGGGACTATTTCCCTGACTTACAATGGAGGGTTAACCTAAATGACTTTACATGAATTTTTTACATTATTGAATCTCCCGATCAGAATATTGGAGCATGACATGAATCAATTACATTACAGATACTTCCCAGCATAGAAATAGGGGTACAATACATAAGATATACAAGTGAATACATTCCGAAGTTACAAATACATCAACAACAAGTGCATTCATGACCGATCTCAAATCTGGTAATCCTGTTACTACTTTTCTCACATAGGGTGGTGCCTTGTAGTTGATGTGAGCAAGCCTTCTATGCTATAGTTCACTTGATCTAGTGATCTCATGGACAAATGTTGTTTCCAAATGTCGCTTGAGTTTATATAATCCTCCCTCTTCTTCACCAATGACAACTGCATATTCAATTTATTTTACTTTGGTCCACATGAGTACGTGTCCATCTATAAAAGAAACTCTATATTGTTTCTTATCTAATGCTAACATGGAAATTAATTTCTTCTTCAAACTTGGTACATATATTGAGTCCTTCATATTCATGGGGGTTCAAGAGTCAAGCTTGTAGCTTTCTTCACCAATAACTTTGATGGGATATTGATACTCATGTCGTAATGATAATTTTTGAGGAGAGTTATTTTCTTCAAGTATTGACAGAGTTTTCTTTTCTCTTGTCATGTAATTTGAAGCACCACTATCAATAATCCATGTATCTTCTCCACGTATTATAGACCCAGAGAGTGCAGAGAATAGTACATATTCTTCTACATCTTCTTCTTTTTCTTGTTTCCTTCGAGGTATTCCTTCTTCTTCTTCATCCTCATCTTCAGCTAGATGTGCTGATGTATTTTGTTGTTCTTCTTCTTCAATAGAAACTCTCTAGCAAGGTGTTCATGACAGTTACAACATTGATATTGGGAGTGGTATTTCTTTTGATTGTTTTCTCTTTCCTTTGAAGCTTCTTGGGAGGTTGATACTCCTTGTGAATTTCCTTCTTGAAGCTCGATTGTCTTGTTCCTCTTTTGGTATGGTTGGCTAGGTCTTGATCATCTTCTTTAAGTAGAGATTCATTGTTAGCTACTCTATCTTCCTCTTGGATGAAATCTTCCCATACAATTTCAAACTTTATACTTTCTTATCTGGAACATGTAGTTTGTATGAAAGAATCCAAATTTCTAGTGATAACATCGAGAGCAGTCATAAATAGTTCATCTTCATGAAGGGAGTCTCCAATGGAATCTAGTTTCTCCTTAAACTGGGAGACTCTTGTGAAGTAGTCTTGAATGGATTCTCCTCTACTCGTCTTCGTACTCTTCAATTGAGCTCTCAAATTCATATTTCTATTGATGTTCTTTCCTTCATACATTATGGAAAGGGAATCATACATTTCCTTTGGTGTCTCTTTATATGACACTTGAGGGATCAAGTGATAATTGATAGAATCAACAATGATCCTCACTTTCTTGATTAGGTCCTTCTCATGATTTTCCTTAGCTTCACCTTCTTCTATTTTTGCAACTTCTTCTTTGATGTATTTGTTAATATCATTATATCTAAGAATGAAACCAATCCTATACTTCCATGATTGGAAGTTTTATATGCCTTCTAGCTTATCCTCAAGCTTAGTGCTTGGGGCCATCTTATCCAAAAGGACAGAGTTTTCTTTTGTCCTGTCATGTGATTTGAAGCACCACTATCAATAAGCCATGTATCTTCTCCAGGTATTAAAGACCTAGAGAGTGCATAGAATAGTACATATTCTTCTACATCTTCTTCTTTTGCTTGTTTCCTTCGAGGTATTTCTTCTTCTTCTTCATCCTCATCTTCCTCTAGATCTGCATGATGTCTTTTGTGGTTGTTCTTCTTCAATAGACACTCTCTGGAAAGGTGTCCGTTACAATTATAACATTAATATTGGGAGTAGTCTTTCTTCTGATTGTTTTTTCTTTTCCTTTGAAACTTCTTGGGAGGCTGATACTCATTGCGACTTTCCTTATTGAAGCTTGATTGTATTATTCCTCTTTTGGTATGGGTGGCTAGGTCTTGATCATCTTCTTTAAGTAGAGATTCATTGTTAGCTACTCTAGATTCCTCTTGGATGCAATCTTCCCATATAATGTCAAACTTCATACTTTCTTATTTGGAACACATAGTTTGTATGAATGAATCCAAAGGTCTAGTGAGATGATCTAGAGCAATCATAACTAGTTCATCTTCATCAAGGGAGTCTCCAATGGAATCTAGTTGCTCCTTAAACCGGGAGACTCTTGTGAAGTAGTATTGAATGGATTCTCCTCTACTCATCTTGGTACTCTTCAATTGAGCTCTCAAATATTTTTGTTGATGTTCTTTCCTTCATAGATTATGGAAAGTGCATCAGACATTTTATTTGGTGTTTCTTTGGATGACACTTGAGGGATCAAGTGATCATTGATAGAATCAATAATGATACTCACTGCCTTTATTAGGTCCTTCTCATGATTTTCCTTTGCGTCACCTTCTTCTTTGATGTATTTGTCAATATCATTATATATAAGAATGAAACCAATACTATACTTCCATGCTTGAAAGTTTTCTATGCCTTCTAGCTTATCCTCAAGCTTAGTGCTTGGGTCCATCTTATCGAGGAGGTCACTAAAAAATTAAATTTTTCAAAATGCAAAACTGACCTTACTAGGAGATGCGCTTGACTGAGGTGAGTTGGTTGGTCCACTTGGTTTATGGAGATTCCAAATCTTCACGCTTCAAAAGTTTCTTGTGAGATTTCAATTTCTACATATTTTTGGTTATAGTTTTCTGTAGTTTTCTAGTTCAAGGTCAAACTAGGGTTTGGATTTCCTAGAGATCCACCTACTAAAAAATTTGATCTAGGGCTCTTCCAAATTCCAATTTTGATAGAAACCCTAATTTCTTGTTGGAGGGAGAGGAGAGAGAGTTTCACCTTGTGAAAGTTGTTCTATTCAGGCTAGATCTGATACAATGTTAAGATTTCACATGATTAGCTAGATATCAGTAGTGTTTAATCTAATTTCACATCAATAACATATACTGAATCACTGAAAGAAACACAATCACAAGATAAACAAAGATTTATCTTGGGAAACCCTCAAGGGGAAGGAAACCCAACAAAACTTCTTATATATATATATGTATAAGATAAAACCCCAAAACAAGTGCTCCTTTTCCTTACTGGTCTCTCTCTATCTCTCTCTCTCCCCCCTATGTGCTATACCTAAGTGAGTGTGTGTGTTCAAATGAGGAACACAACTCCTCTATTTATACTGTTTCTGTCACTTAACTTTTACCCTAACAAGTCGGAACCAACAAACTTACTAGGTCAAATTCACCTAGGAAGACACAAAAAAATATTATATTATATTCAAGAGGGTACTATCGACCCAACTTACAATGGAGGTTATACCTCATGACTCTATGGTGACTAAATACAATAGTAAAATACTTGCAGAGGAATAAGACATCTCCCTTGGGTTACATCAGTAAAATACATTTAGAATATTCTTCAAAGTTACCATATTTCAACAGATATCTAAGTTCATATGGATTTGGCCAACTAAGAGAGCCTTGATGTGTTGGATCACTTCAAAGTGGAAATACAAATATCACTTCGATGTTAAACTTGGATCCAAAGGATTATTTATAGTTATTTTCTCCAAAACCAAGGATAAAGAAAATCTCATGGATGGGGGACATTACTTCATGAATTTGGAAGGTCCATTCATTCGCAACTAGATCGAAAGGTTCAACCGATATACATAGGATTTATCTTCGGCTCCAGTATGGGTTTTCTTGTACTGCCTCTCTCAATACTGTTGGGACAAAGAAACTCTTGAAGAAATTGGAAACTCTTTAGGAGAGTTTTTCAAAATCGTTTAAAACCAAATCCATAATATACACCTCATATATGCGAGAATTTGTGTCTACATGCACATCGATAGATCCTTTTCAAACATGATTTGTCTAACACATGAGGACTTATAATGGATCTAACCAGTTGATTATGAGCACATTCCTTTTCATTGTAGAAAGTGCCATGAGCATGGCCACCTATATAGAGATTTCCCACAAGTTAATTAAGCAAAAGATCTCAAGAAGATGAAAGACATGGATGAGGAGGGATTCACCAAAATTCCTACCAAGCATCGTTAGAATCGCAGGAACCCCGTGATCACTAAATCCACCATGACTCCTACCAGTAACAATTTTGATGTCTTAATGGATCAGCTAGAAATATAGACTAAAGATGAAAATCCAGCCCCCAAAATGAAGCATTTAAACCTTAGTAAAGATTAGAAATCTATTCCATCTAGATATTCCCCAATTGAAGCGGTATATGAAAATAGTAGCGGTATATGAAAATGGAGATTCAGACAGTTTAGATCTCATATATAACCACATCGAGGTAAATTTTAACAACGTTTTTCCCACTAAAAATTCAAATTTAGTCACTTTTCACCTTGCAAGAGCCAATTTCCATGGGCACATATCAAATGTTTATGGACCCCAATTGCTGGAGCAGAAATCATATCTCCTAGGGCACCTAGAATGGTATAGAAGCACCTTTAACAAACAACCCTATATTATAGCAGGATATTTCAATATGATTACCTCCCTCAATGAAAATAAAGGCGGGCACATAATACTTTCTCAGGAGGATGTTGAATTCAAAACCATCATTGAAAGTTGCGACTTAGTGGATATTGAGATAACAAATGGAATTTTCACCTGGAATAATAAATGCAGAGGATAAAACCAAATATCCTCTTATCTCAATCGCTTCTTAGTCACATAAGATATTCTGGATTCTGGATTCAGTATCATGGCCTCAGTCCTCCCAACAACTGGTTCTAATCACTGGCCTATTAGCTTGGCTTCATACAATGAAAAAACCCCTCTTTCAAGACCTTTCTTCTTCGAAAAATTATGGCTTACCCACCCTAATTTCATGAACAATGTCAAAGTTTGGTGGGAGGAATTCCACATTGAGGGGACCTCAAAGATGTACATCCTTTATAAAAACTCAAATTTATGAAACACAACCTTAGGATATAAAACAAGAATAATTTTTGAAACATATTCAATGCCAAATATACTCTTGACCAAGAGATGGAAACTTTACAATAACAAATAATTTCAGAAGGTCGCACAGAGGAACAAAACATAAAAGAGATAGAATTTCAAAATCAAATAGAAGAACGTTGTAAGAAAGAGGAAACTCTCTGGAAACAAAATTCTAGAGTCAAATGGATAAAGGAAAGGGAGTGCAACACCACCTTCTTCCATCACTCCACCATTAAACAAAATATTAATAATAGGATCAAATCACTTAAAAGGGAGAATGGCACCAAGATTGAGACTCACAAAGAAATCGAGCAAGAACTGGTCGCTTTTTACAAGTATATACTAACCGAAAATGCACCATACCGGTTCATTTCCATTGAGAAGGTGGTTAGATACATACCCTCTTTTGTTACACTAGATAAAAATGAGAATCTAGTGAATCCCATCACTAATATGGAGGTAGAAGAAGAAGTTCATCAAGTGGTCAAAGGTAAATCACCTAAACCAAATGGATTTACAATTAACTTTTTCCATCACTGTTGGTGACTACTGCAAAATCAATTCTGGGAGGTTGTGGAGGAATTGTGGAGAAAACAATTGGTACTATCGACAATCAATGCAACCTTCCTCACTCTGATTCCCAAAGAGGATAATGTTGCAATTCCTATTAAGTACATACCCATCTCTCTATGTAATGTCATTTACAAAATCATCTTAAAGGTCCTTGGTAACCATCTTAAGCCCCTTCTCCCCAATATCATCTATCCTTAATAGACTAGATATGCGGAAGTAAGGAAAATACTTGACGACATAATCTTATCCCATGAATTCATCCACTCCCTAAAAGTCACTAAAAAACATGGTATACTTCTCAAACTAGACCTCTCCAAAGCCTTTGATAAGCTCAGTTGGAGGTCAATCAAGAAGGTCCTCCTTGCCTTTGGTTTTGCACCATCTTGATCCAGCTAGGTTATCTCCCTGATATCCCCTCCTTTTTTTCCATTTTGGTCAACAACACTCCCTTCTCCATATTATCACCCTCAAGGTGAATTCTCTAGGGAGATCCTTTTTCTCCCTTCCTCTTTATCCTTATGGAAAAAGGGTTTGGATGCATGCTCAAAGCAGACTGCATTAGAGGCCTCTTGAATAGAATTAACCCTCATGGAAAAGTTCCATTAACATGTTGGCACACATTCAATCTATAGGGTTTCACCTATAGATCTATCAATACCCTTCTACGCAATCTCCCTAAACACCGACCCAAGTAGGTTATACCCTATCCAGCAACACCTGCGAAGAAGATGCAGTCTCACCCGAGATGCATGAGGGAGGGCTGCAAGAATCATGTTTCTGAATAAGGAAGGGGAATTTTACACTGTTATGACTCTATCGTAGTATCATTTGGGGAGATAGGATTTAAGCGCATCAATCACAACATTTACTTATTATCATTATTAATATTGAACATAAAAAAATCACAAATTTCATGAAGACCTCAATATTTATCAACCCAATAATCACCATAAAAAGACTTCGCATCATTCAAAATCAAACAGAAAAACCATAGATTGCATCATTGAAGATTCAAAATAAAATAAGACAAGAATTCCATCATCAACGCCCATATTATATTATCCTCAAAGGTCACAAAACATCCCTTGGTCGAAACCCTCAGACCAAATGATCCGTAGGACCTCAACTTTAGTGCATTAAAAGTTTGTTGCAAAAGAATGCGTGCAACAGGTTAATTAATGGATAGTATTAGTAGAAATTCAATGCTCAGAACATGAATGAAAAATAACCACAACACTGATAGACATATACAAGGAATAAAAACACAGAAACAGAGTCACAAACAGAAGTTGATAACGGAGTTCACCCCCTCCACTGGGCTACGTCTCCGGGTCCCTCTCCAATGGGTACCGATCCAATTAATCTCTTAAAATGGTACAAAATGGTTCTGGAAACAAATTCAGCAACTGTAAAACAGAATGCTGTACAAAGTATTTAAGACCCTTCTCTAAATTACAATCAGCCTTCGTAGGGCCAAGAAAGCCTAAGTATGACAGAGAATGTCAACTTCCATAGTACAACACTGGTAACCTTTTACAGCAAACTCTCCAAGCTTCTATAACTGAGAAAACAATGTATTGTGCTCCCAACGAACTGAGCCCCCCCTTCACTGGTCACCAGCTTCCCCTATTTAAGCTTCTTCTTCGCCGTTACCAAGAAGACGACAAAAGGTAAAAGAAAATGCGACTGTTTACCTTCTCCTGCCAAATTCCCACTCATTTTTCATAATAGGAGGTTCATATGCCTTTCAGTGACATCTCAACCGTGGTGACGGATCGAATGTGATAACTGCCAAGAAAGCTTTGCCAACTGTTACACATAAGTTGTTCATGATGAAATCCTCCCATATCATAATAACGTCATATGTATAAAAAGCAACAAAACTGTGCACAGACTGCCAACCGTTTAGCAATGTCACCGCGCCATGCGTATTGCTGTGCTTGCGTCAGAAGTTTTTGTTATCCGGGCTTCCGCCGTTGCAGAAGAGTGATGAGCAACTGGCTCCGATGAACTCTTATCTCAATCGGTGGTCATTTGATTTTCGAGCCAGAAGTTTTAGTCACTTTGGTTTCTGTAGTTGCAGATGAGGAAGGTCTTGTGAGCTCCACCGTTGCGGCTACCGGAAGTTTTATCCTTTCGATCAAGATTGTGCTCATTGTTGCGGCTGCCGGAAGCCTTTATATCTCCGCCGTTGCGGAAGGGGAAAGGCTTGTGAGCCCCACCATTGCGGAAAGGGAAATGATTCTGACCGCTGATCCTTATATTTTTTTTCATCCGGTTATCCCCATGGATATACTAGGAGTTTGGCCGCCCACCGTTGTCGAAGAAGATGTTCTTCTGTCCTCCGATGTTGCGGAAGGAGTTCTCTTCCAACCTCTGATCTGTGTATTTTTTCCGTCTATTTTTTTCCAACCGTCGTTGCTGAACCATGCACCATATTGGATCTTTAAAGAGGAATAATCTTCCAGATCAATCATCCCCACTGGAGAGCTTTTGGACCACCAAAAGCCTGAATTATTCTGCAAGTAAGTGAGGGTACATCTCCCTCACTTTCCCAATCTCCATCCATCTTGCTTTGCTAGGATGCATTCCTTTCAGCCCCACTCGAAGGTACTCAGCATTCCCCCTTCGTGAAGTCCTTACATTCCTGTCAAGAATAACATCATCCTGCAACTCTCTCATATATTCAGGTGCCAAATCATCTATTGAAGGAATTTGTATGTTAATTTCCTCATCCATGATGATAGGAGGCTCATACAATTTAAGATTCTCAACATTGATAACTGAATAAATTTGCATGTATGGAGGTAAATTCAAGTGAAAAGCATTAGTACCAATCTTTTCCAAGATCTAAAAAGGACCATACCTGATAGGCTTAAGCTTTTTACCTTCACCTTTCATTCGTTCTTTGGTGATGTGTAACCAAACTCGGTCACCAACCTGAAATTGATGATCAATTCGATGCTTGTCATGCCTGGCTTTGTAATTTTCCTGGCTCTTCTCCAACTATTCTTGAACTGCCTGCTGCATTGCTTGGATTCTTTGAATGAACTTTAAAGCTTTATTTGCATCATGATGTCCATCCACTGCATCTTTGCCAAAAGAGAAGTCCATCGGTGTTTTTGGCAGATAACCAAAACAAGTTTCAAAAGGAGATCTTTTCGTGGAAGAATGAACTGCATGATTGTAAGCATGATGTATATACTACAACTGCTCATCCCAAAGTTTAGGATGCTTACTACAATATCCTCTAAGCAGCCGAACCACTGTTCTGTTCACTACCTTTGTTTGCCCATTGGTCTGTGGATGAAAAGCTGTACTTTTCTTCAGTTTGGTATCCATAAGCTTCCATAAAGTTGACCAGAATTTTCCCAAGAACCGTGAATCTCGATCAGATATTATAGACATGGTTAGACCAAAATGTACCCAAACATTTTGAAAGAATAAAAGAGTTGTTCGTTCAACAGTGATCTGCTTGCTACATGGCATTAAGATACACATTTTGCTGAATCTATCCACAACGACATATAGGTAATCATGTCCTTTTCTAGACATAGGTAGTCCCCCTACAAAGTCCATAGAAATACTTTCCCAAGGACGAGAAGAAACTGGAAGAAGAGTGTACAAACCCAATTTCCTATTGCTAGGCTTACTTGTTGCACACATAACACAACCTCTTATATATTTAGCTACAGTTTCTTGCATTTGAGGCCAATAACAATGATTCTACAATACGGACAATGTTTTACTTACTCCAAAATGTTCTGCAATCAATGAACTATGTGCCTCTCGGATCACATGCACTCTTTCTTTCTCTGGAATATAAAGTTTACCAAGATGATACAAGAGTTGATTATGCACATAATAGTTCTCTTCCCATTTACCATGTATAAGTGATGCATATACTTCCTTAAAATCTTTATCTTCTGCATACTGTTCAATATAACTTTCATGTGTTAATGAACTGTTCTAAAGAATGATTGAAGCATTCATAGGTGGCCTTGATAACATGTCTGCTACTTTATTATGGATTCCCTTTTTGTACTTAATGACGAGATGAAACTGTTGTAAGAATCCCATCCATCTTAAATGCCTACTTTGTTGTATTTTAGTTTGATATTGTAAATATTGAAGTGGCTAATGATCAGTATGTATGACTATCTCTTTTCCCATGATATAATGTTTCCACTTCTTCACACTTTGTACTAAATCATACAATTCTTTTTCATAGGTCGGATAGTTACTTACCGCAGTAGAGAATGTTTCTGAATGGTAACAGTCTGGCTTCCTTCCTTGCATCAAAACTGCTCCCATGGCAAACCTGCTGGCATTGGTTTCGATCTCAAATGGCTGCTGTAAATCTGGCAATGTCAGAACTGGTGCCATGCTGATCTTTTCCTTCAAAGTGTTGAAGGCTCTTTGGTGCTTGCCTCCCCACTGGAAAATTTCTTTAATGCTTGTCAACACATGTAATGGAGCAGCAATGGAAGAAAACCCAGAAATGAATTTCCTCCAATACTGAACCGCACCCAAAAAACTTCTGATTTCAGTAACGATGTTAGGCCGTGGCTAGTTTACAATGACAGCAACCTTGGCTGGGTCCACTCACAGGTGGCCTCCACCAATAATATGGCCTAGATATACTAAAGAAGTTTTAGCAAATTCACATTTAGACATTTTTACATAAAGCTTTTCCTTTCTCAGTACATCTAAATTTTTTTTCACATGTACAACATGCTTTTCCCAAGTTTTGCTAAACACAAGGATATCATCTAGATATACAATTACAAAATCATCAATGAATGAACGAAATACATCATTCATGACCCGCATAAAAGTAGCAGGTGCGTTACACAGCCCAAAAGGAATCACAAGCCATTCATACAAACCCTGTTTCGTCTTAAAAGCTGTTTTCCAAGCATCATGCTCAGCAACACGGATTTGATGATACCCACTACACAGATCCAATTTTGTAAAGTAAGTTGCATATTTCAATTGATCAAGCAAACCATCAATACGAGGAAGATGATACCTGTTTTTAATGGTGATTTTGTTAAGGGCCCTGTAGTCGATACACATCCTCCACGACCCATCCTTCTTTGGAACCAAGACTATGGGAGAGCCACAAGGAGAAGTGTTGGGCCGGATGAACCCCTTCTCAACCAGCTCCTGAACTTGCATCTTGATCTCCTCATTCTGCATTACAGACATCCCGTACATGGCTATGTTCGGGAGAGGCACATCCTGCTGCAAATGTATCTCATGCTGAATCTCTCTCTTTGGTGGTAACCCCTTCGGATCTTGAAACAAATCATCATACTTAGAAATGATGTCAATCAGTTTAGATTTATGCTTAGGGTCACATTCTTCAAAATATTTAGAGACTTCATCATTTTTCATCTTAACCATCATCAACACAAAGTTCTTACTAGCATTTACCAACCCCTTCATTTGTCCTGCAGAGACTATCTCTAGATTGGTTTTTATCTTATGTGCTCGTACAATATATTCCATACCTTCTTTAAAAATATGATACTTATTCTGCTCTCTATAAAAGACTGCTTTCCGGTCATACAAATATGGACTCCCAAGTACAATTCCACAAATGTCAAGTGGCACTACATCTAGTTCTACCTCATCCCTAAACTTTTTAGTAATTGCAAATTTTAATACACATTTCCTTGTAACTTGCAATTGTGTATCATTAGTAACCTAACCTAGAGGATAGGGCTTTTCATGAGGCACAATAACTAAATGCAATTTCTTAACCACTTCTTCTGATATCAGATTTACTTGTGAACCACTATTAAACAATGTATCAATCTTTGTGTGATTTGCAATGACACGAACATGAAACAGTGCACTTCTATATTTATCATTTTGCTTAGAAGTAGATGGCAGACTTGTACTTGAACTAGAACTGGATTTTGCATCAATGGGAAGTGAGATACTTTTATCCTTACCTTGGATTCCAACAGCTGTAACCTTTGTTTCATCACTTGAGTCGGATCCCAAGTCTGGAATAATGGCTGCAGTAGCTTTGGCTTTTCCTTTATCTTTGTTTCCTCCGTACTTCTTTGGCCTTAACTCTGGATGAAGTTTCCAACACTTAGAGACATCATGTCCCTTCTGACAATGTGAACACGTAGGCTTTTCACCCTCTTTCTTAACAGTAGCCATCTTCTTTTTACCCTTATCTTTACCTTTTGATTTGCCGTCAACTTTAAATGAATTCTTCACAAAAGTATCATTAGCATGCTTACCCCTGGCTTCTAAATGGGTAGCTTGAACAAATACATCGTCTAAATTACTGGGATTAAACATCAACAAAGTATGCTTCAAATAAGAATGCATGCCACCAATGTACTTAAGAAGAGTTTCCTGTGTATCTAATGAAACATTCAATGCAATAGCCCTCTTTCTGAATTCATGAGTATAATCTTGAATGCTTTGTCCTTTAGCTTGCCTAAACATTTGCCAATTCATGGTTAATTGCTGCATGTGACCTAAAGGATAAAATTGCTTTCTTAATACTTCGATGAATTCATTCCAAACTGAAATAATTTTACCATTCTTTCAAAGATCTTGCTGAATCTTGCTCTCCCACAAAGTAAGAGCCATTCCACTCATCCTCAAAGTGGCCAATTGAATCCTGGAAGGGTCATCATTAATGCCCTGCACCCTGCAATATACTTCAAGCTGCTTGATCCAATTGTCTAATTTTTCAGCATCTACATCTCCATTATAAATAAGTAATTCAAAATTTACATCCAATTTGAAATAAAGCATATTAGGACTTGCATTATGAGAAGAAGAAAAAGTCTGTTTAGTGTCAGGAGGATCACCATCACCTCCTAATCCTTTACCTTTTTCTTCCGTATTCACTTCTGCATCTCTGGATGAAGATCCTTCTTCTTTCTTCTTCCTTTCTGCTCGCTCATTGAGTAGAATTTCCATCATGGCTTTCATGCTCATAAAAGCCTCTAGAAACTCAGTTTCAGACATAACAGGTTTTTCCCGTTCAGTATGTCCTTCTTCTTCCCCTTGTGGAGAAGACATGGTTCTTGAGAATGTTCTCCTGGAGCCAATCTCAGGATCTCCTTCAACTAATTCTCCTTCACCAACCTTTAACCTGGACCTGGTAAGAATTCACAAACTTGCACAACAGTCAACCAGCTCTGATACCAAATATGATCTGTAGGACCTCAACTTTAGTGCATTAAAATTTTGTTGCAAAATAATGCATGCAACAGGTTAATTAATGGATAGTATTAGCAGAAATTCAATGCTCAGAACAGGAATGAAAAATAACCACAACACTGATAGACAGATACAAGGAAGAAAAACACAGAAACTGAGTCACAAACAAAAGTTGATAACGGAGTTCACCCCCTCCACTGGGATACGTCTCCGGGTCCCTCTCCAATGGGTACCGATCCAATTAATATCTTAAAATGGTAAAAAATGGTTCTGGAAACAACTTCAGCAACTGTAAAATAGAATTCTGTACAAAGTCTTTAAGACCCTTCTCTAAATTACAATCAGCCTTCGTAGGGCCAAGAAATCCAAAGTATGACAGAGAATGTCGACTTCTACAGTACAACACTGGTAACCTTTTACAGCAAACTCTCCAAGCTTCTATAACTGAGAAAACAATGTATTGTGCTCCCAACGAACTGAGCCCCCCCTTCACTGGTCGCTAGCTTCCCCTATTTAAGCTTCTTCTTCACCGTTACCAAGAAGACAAAACGTAAAATAAAATGCGACTGTTTACCTTCTCCTGCCAAATGCCCACTCATTTTTCATAATAGGCGGTTCATATGCCTTTCAGCGACATCTCAACCGTGGCAACGGATCGAATGTGATAACTGCCAAGAAATCTTTGCCAACTGTTACACATAAGCTGTTCATGATGAAATCCTGCCATATCATAATAACGTCATATGTATAAAATGCAACAAAACTATGCACAGACTGCTAACCGTTTAGCAATGTCACCGCACCATGCGTATTGCTGTGCTTGCGTCGGAATTTTTTGTTATTCAGGCTTCCGCCGTTGCGGAAGGTGATGAGCAACTGGCTCCGATGAACTCTTATCTCAATCGGCGGTCATTTGATTTTCAAGCCAGAAGTTTTAGTCACTTTGGTTTTCACAGTTGCAGACGAGGAAGGTCTTGTGAGCTCCGCCGTTGTGGCTGTCGGAAGTGTTATCCTTCTGATCAAGATTGTGCCCGTCGTTGCGGCTGTCGGAAGCCTTTATATCTCCGCCGTTGCGGCTCCTGTTCCTCTTTCGACTTCCGATCCCTTATAGCTCTGACATTGCGGAAGGGGAAAGGCTTGTGAGCCCCGCCGTTGTGGAAAGGTAAATGATTCCAACCGCCGATCCTTATATTTTTTTTTGTCCGGTTATCCCCGCGGACAAACTAGTAGTTTGGTCGCCCGCCGTTGCGGAAGAAGATGTTCTTCCGTCCTCTGATGTTGCAGAAGGAGTTCTCTTCCGACCTCCGATCTGTGTATTTTTTCCGTCTATTTTTTTCCAACCGCCGTTGCTGAACCATGTACTATATTGGATCTTTAAAGAGGAATAATCTGCCGGATCACCAAAACACATTAATCCGTAGATTACAAAACAACTCACATATCATGTGAAATATACAATATGAGATCAGATTAAAAAAGATATCCTTTTATATTCTATAATACATAGATCCTACTTCTAAGTCTATTTATAAGCTTACACCATTAGAAAAAGGTCCACATAAGCCGACTCTCTAACTAACTTTGACCAAACTTCTAACTAATTTGACCAAGCTGACCACACTTGTCAATATGTTTCTCCTGTGTTGCTTGTCGATGTCATCTTTGTCATACCTTGCGCACTTGATCCCCTTGAAAATAATCCCCCAACACAAACTTGTGGCTCATCCTCAAGCCACGTCAGCTAGACATAGAGGGTTTGTTCAACTTGGCCTTGAAGTTGTCATGTTCTGTTCGCATATGCTCAACCTCTTCTTTGACCTTTGCACTCAGCGTTTCCCATTTCTCAACTTCTTGCTCTTTTGGGTTCTCTTGAGATAATTATGACACTTTAGTTTGAGCCTCCTAGGTGGTCGCAAGTCTTTCCATATATTCAGTTCCAACTGGTCTGAGTCCTCCTGGAAATGATATAATTGCACAGTCCTTCATTGATGTTGTTCTCATGGCTTGGTGACTCATTATTGTAGTGATTTCAAATTGGATGTATTGGTCATCTACAAAATTGGAGCCATCGTTCTTAGTGATCCCCGCATCCTCATCAGCTTTTTCGCCACCTCATTGTGGTGCACACCTAATTGTTGCAGCTGGTCATCCTGAACCACTCACATCCAAAACTACGTATTTTCTTCGACAATGGAGTTCGCTTCTTTCTCCAACTCCTATAATTGTGATGTTTCCTCCACTCTATTTCTTATATGCTCCACTACCTACTTAGGAAGTGTACTTGGTACTACGCATGCTTGCAACTCCACATTCTCCTTCTTCAGGTCAGTGATGATTTGTCCTAGTCAAAATACCTTCTCCTATGCAAACATATCTGTGGTGATGTTTGGAATTTCTTCACATGCGGATGAGATGGCCCTCTATAGTCACTGCATGTCATCAAAATATTTGGTACTTTCAATCACCTCTACCTCTTGCACCTTCTTAATTCGTTCTATCTTCGCTTTTTCTTGTGCGATATGCTCTTATGACTTGACTAATTGATCATGCACAATATCCTCATGGTCCATGATTTCTTGAATTGCTTCCTTCTGCAGTCATACTAGCATCTACATCGGGGGCTCATTGACATTGAGGCTAATAAATTCAAATTGATGCATGGTCACATCAACATATTCACTTCCTGCAGTCAGTGCATGCGACGAAATATGCATAAGCCGCACTCTCTTCCCAGTACTTATCTCAGCTACTCTTTCCAGCACATCAGTATGTGACACCGTTTCTAGAATCAAATTTGTCAAGGATTGAAACAATCCCTTGAAATTTTGAAAGTACTACATCGAATGTTGCTTCACTTCTACTTGACTCTCACTGGTCGCAGTAGTAATCGCAGCCAGTATCCGACTTACCTGATCTTCCACCATATTTGGTGTGCTGCTTTCTTCTCCTTGTTAAAATATTCTCTTCGTTCAACCTTCTTCTTCTTGATTTTGCACCTGCAAATATGTCCGAGTCGCAAATGATTATTATTTTGAATCTTCCTCATAGATATTCACTTTCTCTTGCTCTTGTTCGGCGGTAATGATTGGTGGGGATCTTGCTTCCATATCCGACAGCTCGTCGATACTGACGAAAACCTTCCATTATGTCGTCCATTCGTCAATAATGGAATCCAATTGTTCATTGCTCAACTTATACAATGTTGTTATCCATTGGTTTTTGGTGTTGTGTTTTGCATGGATATGGATCGCATGTGGCCCATTGCGAATCACACCACCTGCCTATAATTTGTCGATGCCTCCTCTGTAAGGTGTGGGACCTTCCCTATTTCTTCTAAAATTCCATCCAAATGTAATTCAAATTGGATGTTTCATTCAATTTGTCACTCCTTAATGTCAATATCCCATAGGGTTTGATACCGCACTCCCTTGCATGTTCTTACTTCTTCAACACCCATCGCCTAGTAAAAATTAGATTCCATCCAACCCACTAGTACGATTAATATCAACAACCATGAATAAGTAAATGTCATTTTCCCATCATGCGTGTTGTCCTAATCTACTGTTTGTAAATCAGAGCTTATTTTTTAAATGTCAACCTAGTATCCCAAGACTTAGAAGCATATCCAACATCTATGGACTTAGAACTAGACTACTTTGAAATTTACTATACTCCAGAAAACCTAAACTGTTTAAATGTTGTCAGTACAAAATTACCAAAAATCCCTTACAGGAAATGTATGCACTAGAATTTTTTAACTCAACCACATCTAAAACATGCATTATAAAATGTAAAAATCATAAAATCTAAAACAATGCTATCCCATTCTTGAAAGCATAAAACATTGAGTTCCTCTACAAGAACTGTCAATCCAAAATGTTTGTAATTTATTCAACAATAGAATATTTCTATAATGAAACTAAAAAAATTCTAAAGAAACCTAAGCCATGTATGCTACTGCCAAATAATAAACCCTACTTGTATTAAAAACTCACTCGTATTCAAATTAAAATGGAATTGTATTTCCAAATGTGGTTTCCAGATTTAATTAGAATCTACAGCAAGAGAAAATACATCTACAGGAAAATAAAAAACATACCAAAAACAATAGTAAAAGAATAGGTGCGCAAGCTTAGTAGAAGGGGCCCTCCACTGCTTTGCTCACACACAACAAATTATGTTATCACCAATAGTTAAATCGATTTCATAAAATTCCAAAACAAATAAACTTGCAATTGTTTGAAAGTCTGAGTTCTTATTGCTAAAAACAGAGAGTCTCTCTTAGTTTTTCGGATGGCCTTGCATGAAAAAAGATGCAAACAGTTATACTACTTGTTCTAAAACTTAAATGATACAATCTTGATATAGATCATAATGACAACTCTCCATAACCCCGAGCTCGCCCTCAGATCCACAAAAATAGGAGAAAATTTATGAAATATTAAAACAGTCCCGTTTTTATGCTTCCTAGCAGTAGGGGTGGTCATCCTTGACCCGCATTGACTCGACACCTGTGAGGGATATCTCGTGAGGTTTTTGGAAATAAATCCATCCTTGGAGATCAAGGATTCTCCTACATATTTCAAATCTCACCTAGTCATCCTGCAAATATCCAAACCTAGGAGCATTTACGGGAAGTTAGCAAATGCTGTAATTTTAATAAAATTTTGATTTAAATGCTTTAAAAACTACAAAATTTGATTAATTTAAAAGTAGCAACAATTATACCTTAGTTTAATGAGCTTCAAGGTTTTATGGGTGAAATGTGAGGGTTTAAGGATGAAACATAATGGATTGAAGAGATGGCTAGAAGGGTTAAGGCATCAAAATAGATGTCAAAATAGCATCCAACATTTCCCCCAAGGGGATGGCATTGCATGCCCTCATGCATCAAGGGTGTCTTCAAAACTGAAAATGCATATTCCAATGCAAAAAAATCTTGATGCTCTAATACCATCAATCCTCTGACAATTCTTCTGTTTGAGATGATGCATCAACACTAACCTGAGCTACATGAAGGACCTTCAATCTATGATACTTGGATTTTAGTGCCCTCTTTTGCTGGTACCATTGATATGCTTTCTTGGATATTTGGATATTATGAACTCTAATCTTTTTTTTTTTCCCTCAACCTCTCATTTTCCAATTCCAATTCCTTCATTTCTAGTTTAACTTTTCAACCTTCTTACCGTTCTTAGAGAGTTTCTTCTTCTTCTTACCTGCTATAGGCTGTTTGGAAACAATATCTATTACTTTTTCATCATATTTACTCTTCAATATTTCAACCTCCTACTCTAGGAACTCTTCTTTCTCTTTTTATATGGTTTGTTGTTCAGAAATAGGAGAAATAATGGCTATGTCTTCATCATCTTGCTCTTGTTTGTCAACTGGAGTCTTCTCAATTGTTTGAGTATCTAACTCCAATATTTCTTATGCTATTTGCTGATCAAAGATGATATTTACCTCTTCATTAATTTTCCCAATTCCTCCTATTGGATTTTCCTCTTCACTTTCCAGTGATTATATGTATACATAGTGCCTTCATTGTTCCTAATCACTGTTTTCTGTGTTTTTTTTTGTCCATGCTGATGTTTTCTTGACCTTCTTTCATACGTGGTAAAGATTTTATATTTTTCTTGGAATTGTAATTCTTATTTTACCATGCTTTTGGTTCTTATTCCTCTCTGAGGCTATTTTGAGCTTGTTTCCTTAGATTCTTCTATATCATCTTCAATGTATGTGAGCATTAACAATTCATCTTCTTTCAATCATTCATCTAACTTCTCCTCTGGTTCTTCAAATTCATAATCAACTACAAACTACTGCCATGTCAAAGTTTTCTTTCGTAATTCATGTGTAAGGATAATTTTGATGAGCTCACAGTGAAAAATTCTTGATGTAGTGTCTCTAGTTCATTTCTGAATAGTTTTAGCCATTTTGGAAAGTGTAGCAAGAAATAGGGTATGTTGATCTCACAATCACCCTTCAAATGATGCACCAGTTTAATATGGTAGAGGTATGTGATACTAAATATTCCTCACAAGTAAGGAATTTATGAATAATATATGCCACTTCATCCCAAGGATGAATTAACTAGGTCCTTGGTACCCCCTTCTTCCATTTCATTGAGCCTACCCTTGACCTACATAGGAAAGGTACCGATGCTTTCTCTTCAAATTGTTTTGTTTTGAAGAACCTCTCTCCCTGATGAGGTGGTCCAATTATTTGTGACAAGTGTTGATCCCAGTTTTTTCATCATTTTTCGGTTAATAATTTTCATGCTTTGTCACCTTTTTGGCATGTTGTATGTCATGCAGTTCACTATTCAGTCTCAGGTACGACTATTTTTTGGGTTTATGCAAGTTATGATTTATTTCTATTATTTCACTATTTTATTGGCTAAATTTGATGATATGCTAACATATGAAATCATTGTTGTAGATCATAGTCCTTAGCGAACTAACAAGCAGGAAATGTATGCATCCTAGATAGGTGTAGCGCATATCCAACTCACTTTCCATCTCACCATTCAAACCGACGAGCCTACCGCACACTGTTGATGATAGATTCCCGAGTGTTAAAGCATGAAACAGTCTGCAAACTTCCTACTTTCCATGTTCTTGGGTGAGAGCATGATCCTCATTATAGAAGGATTGCCATCATGTTGTCTCTATTTGACACCTTGACACTAGCCACACCAAAACAGAGCCTGTATCCCAAAGCACGCACCATAGAAGAAATATTTTGTGAGGAAGGAGGAGAATATTACGTGTTGACCATTCAATAAATTATTTGTAATAATGGTTGACTTATCTTAAGAGCAGTCTACCACTGAAAGGGTCGACTTGCTTGCTTTTTGTAAAATGTTGTATATATAAACGCTTTTATGCGAAAGGAAGTTAATTAGCTAGTGGATACATGTGATCATTTCGATTCCAGAAACTCTGTAATACTTTTCTTCAGTTTAATAAAAGTTCTGCTTATGTTGTGCATGATCATGTCTTAGTCACATTTAGCAAGTCATCACTTTGATTGCTGGGAGGGCCCCTCATCAGCCAGAGATTTCCATTCTTGTGTATTTTCCTTATTCCCTTTTTTTCAATTACCATAGTGTTACTTGCGATTTAGTTATTGTAATCATTCATGTCTCCTATTTCCTGTGGCATAGATTATACTTTGATATTATACTGTTAATGTAGTTTCCCTTTGTGAGTTAAGCAACTGCCTTCACACAAATTTGCTTTCAAATTCCTTTTCAAGTCTTTCTAGTTTATTGCTTGGTTTTATGTTGATAGAATAGATTTCTTTGATATTTCCAATTACAGTATGATCAATTCTATTTTGTTATGAATTCATTTAGTTATATTTCAGCTTGTTTAATAATGCAATAGATCATGATGTCTTTTAAATTATGAATTGAGTTGAAGTTATTTTATAGTTTGGATTTAATTATTAGGCAGGTTTAATTCTTGTCCTTTACATTTCATTACCATGTGCATGGATCAGCTGATCTCAAAAGCATTTAGGTTAATTATTCCTTGACATTTTAGTGTTTTTTGTGTGCATACTTTCATTCAGACAACCTGTTCTATCTATCATCTAGACCTTCGCTCCAATATGTTATCCAACCTTTCATTCAACCCTTAGCATTTTAAATCTGTTTTAATACTGTTTATTTAGTTTTTCGATTACGTTTTGATAAGTGGTAGTTAGATAATGGTTGTGTCTCTTCTTAAAATCTCAGGTTATACTATTTAAGATACTTATTAAATTTTATTCTTATTTCTTCCTTCTTTTCACCCTATGTTTAGAATTATGTCATGCATTTTGGTTTATTGTATTGCTTTGTAATTATATCTTTGACTTGAATTGATTTCACTCTTTTATATAGTTTAGAGTTAGATATTTCAATATTAGGAAAATATGTTAGTACCTTGTAAATTGATTATAAGCTGTAGGATCAGTCCCTTCCAATTAGGTGGTTGTCAAAAGGCACCTATAGAATAGGATTTAAAACCATCTTTATTAATTTTTCTACTTTTTCTTCTCTATTAAGTTTTCTACTTATTTATAAGTGAGGTCTACCTTTTTGTAGTCTTCCTCCATATTTTGTAAGTTAGGAGTTATTTAATTATGAAATAAATCATCATGTTTAATATCACTTGCAATTGGACGTTTCTTAGTCTGCATATCTTTGTAGAGGTTAAATTAGATATAATTCCATTTAGTTTCTTCACTTCCTTTGAAAGTAACTTTGACACTTCTCCTTCTCCTTTTCTAATCACAATGAATCCTTATCCTCAAAATAACCAAGGAGAGTGGAACTAAATGGTTTAGTTTAAACTATTATGTACATTCGTTAGTTTCATGTATAATTCTTCTTAAAAACATATCCAGTTGCTGTAATTTTGTGCAGTTAGTCTTTAAAGTTGTTTAGCAGTAAAATAGATCTTCTCATAGAGAATAGTTTATTGTCATAGAATAAGCATTGTCTATATTTTTATATTATAGTATTTGTTTATAGAGTAGAGTAGTATAATTTTATACCACTCTGGTCTAGTACTTTGTTCTGGTTCAATTACCTTGATATTAGAGTTTGACTCGATTTTTCATTTTGAAAGATCTTTCAATCTTTTGTTTGTTAAAATATCTCCACGACACCATAGGTATCCCTCTACCTTCGCATATATTTTTTGTCAACTCTAAGGCTACCAACTCCGGTCAATAATTAGATATTAGGTAAATTAATCAAGATGATATTTTACCCAACATTTTGGTGCCATTGCCGGGGAGTTTTTCTATAAGGTAGAGTAGATATGAATTTTAGTTATAGGATGGTGAGGGGGAGTGGTAAGATGAGAGGTAAGAACCCACGCCTCTATTATAACAGGTGCCCCCAAATCCAATAGGAGTATTAGCATAGGTTTCCCTTTGTTTTTATGAACAAACCTAGAGATTCTCAGGGTAGATTCATTAAGACAGTAAAATTTTGTTAAAATTCCTATTCATTTTTATGGGGGACACAATACCTCAACCATTAACTCATTGGAAAGGCATAAAAAAACACCTATAGGAAGTAGTTTTGCTGGAAACATAAAGAGACTCTCTTGGGCGATCATACAGGGGAAGCCATAGAAGGAGAAGAGGTCCTGGAAAGAGGTCCTGAGGGCCTCATTCTTGACAAAGTTCAAAGGGACTAACCATTGGGAACCCTTAAACCTTCCACTAGTCACAAAACCAAATAATACAAATTCTTCACTAGTAGGGGAGCTGAACTTCACTAATTTTGTCGATCCTACCCAGGTGAAAGCTCTCTTTGTCAACTCAATAAATATAGTAATCTCACAGATTGAAACATCCATTGTAGCATCTACGATCACTATAATACCCAATGAGAGCATGGTTGATCAGAGGAAGATATCTCCTGGAAAATAACATTGGGATACCCCATTCTCACCTCGAAAGAAACCTTCTAAGTATACTCACTTTAGAAACCAAACTTACATGAAGAAACATGAAGAAGAATGGGAAACAAACAACATCTTTTGTCCAATATGTAAGACTAAACATCCCCAATAAGAATGTCCATTAAACAAAATTTATGCATGTCACATTTGTATGGGGCATCATGTTTTTCCCCAAGGAATCAAGGTGGACCCTACCAAAATAGAAGTAACCATTGGCCTTCCCTCTTCAAAAACTCTTCCTCCTCCTGATCCTTAAAAGTATTTTGGGTCATCATCACTTGTATATATGTAAATATGTGTGTATTTTTTTGAATAAATGATTCATTTCTAACAATTTGTTTACAGGGGACTCCTTTTCTTTCTATAATGTTATATATGTTTTCAAGAATAAAAAGAATCATCTAACAAGTGGTTTTGCAGTTTGGTTACAAGTATTCTATTTTTGTAAGCAGCTCATGAGATATTATCTGAAAAAGGAACTGCTCTAAAAACACTCAAAATATATCTTAACTTTTCCTGTTTTTGGTCACTATCAAAATTTGAAATTTTAGAATTCTTGTATATCATTTCCAACCAATTATTCTATGATTTTTTTATATATGGTGTCTTGATTCAGACATGTACATTTTTTATTATTTGAACAATTGCTTGAAAGACTTACTTTTATCCTATACTCATCATCAAAAATTGTCTCTTCAAAATTTTTGTGGTAACCCGAAAGTAAGTAAAGTTTTTGTGGGGAACATTACTTATATTTTATAAATTTTTAGAATAATCAACCCATAGTTTACCCACTTAGACATTAATTACATTATTTTTGTCTTATTTGCCTAGTTCATGTGTCCCACCTTGTGCAAGTTGTCATTTGCCTATCTATAATGGTCAAACTTGCCTTATTTTACTCATGTAGCACATGGGAGAGCTAAAGGAATCAATTATTCTTTATTCCTATCCTCCTAGGCACCCTTCTACTTTTTCTGCTTTATTGCCTGCTTTTTCAGTGTTTTAAGGCAAAAGGAAAAGCTAGACTAGGTGAGGTTGACTAGTTTTTTGTCCTACACATCCTCCTCTCTTTTCTCCATGAAAAAACATGTATGAGCTTCCATTCCACCACTATTTAGCTTTCCTAAGCCATTTTTCCAATTCGTGAGCTCCATGACAGATTTGGGATCAGCTTTTTACACCTATGGGGGATTTGCTTATTTTTGGTAAGCCTGCTTTATGCTAGATTCGAATTGCTCCTCATGCATTCGAATCCCTGATGTATGTTATTTATTCATAAACCTATTATTTTATAGGGTTGTCTATGGTACACTGATTTAATACAGTTTAGTGTTCAGCTCCAAATTTCAGTCTCTTTGTGAGTGATTTTGCATGATCAATTGTTAATTGTTGTGAGTAAAATTAATCTATCACCTGGTTCAATTTCCACATGGTATCAGAGCCATTGTAGGTTGTTTCTCTCCTTCAAAATTGTTTTGCAGGTTCGACATCAGTGACTGGGAGCCTTCTATTGACAGCCGGGACAGATTTTCTAAGCTATGGATCAATCACAGAAAACTATCTTGAATCCTTTCAATTTATTTGAATGGAAAGAAGAGATGGAGATACTGTTGAGAGCGAAATTCCTCTATAGGGTGACTATGGCAATAGAAGCAAAGCCCAATGCAGCTACAGAGAAGATAAAATGGCACAACAGGAGGAATGAGGCTTATGGCCTCCTGTGTCTGAGTATTTCCAGAGACCTCCTTTTCCATCTTGATGGATTGACATCACCGAATGAAGTATGGGAGAAGCTTGCTGATCTTTTTGGAAAGACAGATGAGATGAGGGGACATCAAATCGAAAATGAGCTGATTTCTCTGAGTCCAAATAGCTTTGAATCCCTGCAACTATATTTCTCCAAGTTCAAAGCACTAGTTTTGCAGCTGAAATAGTGTGGTATCGAAAAGAAATATGATCAGCTCATACTGGAAATCCTCTCGAATCTAGGCCCTGACTATTCAGTGTTTGTTTCGACCTTCTATTCCACAAAACTGACAGCTCGAACCTGGAAGATGCCTAGCCTTGCAGATTTCATGGAATCTCTCACACAAGAACAGGATAAGCTGGTGATGATGGGCACCATCAAACCATCCAAAGATCAAGCTTTGATTGCTGGAGATTCGAAGGTGGATTCAAAAGGAAAAAAGAAAGCTAAAAAGCGACCTGAGCAAAAGAGAGACAAGAAACAGTCTCTGGAGGATCCATAAGGTCCCAAGAAGAATTACCAGAAGAAGAATAACAAAGGTGAAATGAACAAGTGCGCATACTGCAATAAGGGCAATCACTCTGAAAGCTCTTGTATGAAAAAGCAGATAGACATGCTGACCCAAATCCTGGAGAAGAATGGCATCTCCCTTCCAGAAAGCTCAAAGAAGAGAGAAGGAGGATCAAGTTCAGATGACAGAGAGAGTTCATGCTCTAGTTGCTGGCACATCAAGCTCACCCAGTTTTATCATTGATTCTAGAGCTTCAAGACACATGGTTTTGACTAAGGAGGCCTTCTCCTCACTGGACATGTCGAAAGGACCATCTATTGTACTGGGAGATGATTCTCTCACTGAAAGTAAAGGAAAAGGAAGGATAGATCTTGATCATGGTCAGTTCAGCAATGTGTTCTATGTGCCTGGTCTTGCCTCCAACCTCCTGTCAGTGTACCAGATGACCCACACTGGGTCTCCTAAGAAGGTCATATTCTCCCCCGATGAAGTTGAGATCACAAAAATATCAACTGGTAGAGTCATTGCAAAAGGAGTTGTGAATCATGCTCAAAAGGTATACATGTTCTCACACTTCCTACCTTACTCAAACCCCTCTGCTCTTCTCATTCATGCTAATGAAGCCAACAAGCTGTGGCATGAAAGATTTTGCCACCTAAATTACAAGTATCTTTCTGATCTTAGTGAAAAAGAGATGGTCATAGGGTTTCCCAAGATAAAATTTTCCAAAGGAGTCTACCAAGGTTGTATCCTAGGAAAACACCCAGAGCACAAATTTGAGAGAGCTAGTCATGAGAGAACCTTTGCACCCCTCGAGCTGATCCACAGTGATGTTGCTGTCCCATTCCCTCATATGTCCATGATTCAGGCCAAATATGCATTGACTTTCATTGATGACTTTTCCAGGTATTGCTGGGTTCACTTCCTGAAACACAAGTCTGAAGTTTTTGGCCTATTCAAAGTCTTTAAGGCTCTGGTTGAAATCCAGTCTGGAAGGAAAATCAAGGCCATTAGATATGACAATGGTGGTGAGTATGTCAAGTCTGAGTTTATTAAATATTGTGCAGATGCAGGTATTCAGATGCAACATTCTATCCCTTACACACCACAGCAAAATGGTGTTGCTAAGAGGAAGAACAGATCACTGAAGGAGATGGCAACATGCATGATGGAGGACAAAACTTTGCCACCAAAGTACTGGGCCGAAGCTATCAACTGTGCAGACTATATTTAGAATAGGGTTCCTCACAAACAACTTGATGTCATGACTCCCTTCGAAGCATGGAGTGGGCACAAGCCAGATGTGACCCATTTCAGGATTTTTGGCTCAAAGGCTTGGGCTAGAATTCCAACAGAGAAGAGGAAGGCTTTGCAACCCCAAAGCCAAGAGTGTATTTTTGTTGGATACTCTGAAGATTCAAAAGGGTACAAGTTGATAAATTTTATCACAAACAAAGCCTTCATTGAAAGGTGTTTTCAGTTTGAAGAAAAACCCCTTGCAGCAGTGGAAGTTGGTGAAGCCTCTTCACCACCTGAACCTCAAGAAGTAAGTAAAGAGTTTGTTGAACATGCTGATTCTGATTTTTCTGATGGAGATGAGTTTATTTCAGACCCTAACAGCCCTAAAAGGCCAAAATGGGTAGCCAAGACACTACATGTAGCAGGAGAGCTAGCTGGGGATCCCAATGACCCAAGGAGGACCAGATCTCAGTTTGAGAGTGGTCTGTGCATGAAGGATCCTATGTTTGCTGAAAAATACTATTTGATGGTGGAGTCTGATCCTCAAACATATGAAGAAGCAGCAGGAGATCCAAGATGGAAAACAGCCATGAAGGAGGATTTCAGCTCACTCCAGAAGAGCAACACATGGGAGCTAGTGGATCTTCCCCCAGAGAAAAATCTAGTACAGTGTAAGTGGGTCTATAAGACCAAATTTGCTGCTGATGGTTCACCACTGAAGTACAAGGCCATATTTGTAGCCAAGGGCTACTCACAGGTTCA